>JAWNND010000087.1:0-195000 GCA_035043265.1 Drosophila testacea | reverse complement strand
GTCGTCTCGCTTGCACTTACAGTGGGTGAGCGGGTGAGGCAGTGATCACTCGCACGCACAGCTGAGCTGCAGCTTCCAAATCGCTCGAAGTATGTAAATTTGTTCGTCAAAATTATTGAAACGGAAACCAAGTGCAAAAGGTGATATGTATTTTGGGGCAAAGTTCGCAGCAAGAAGTCCGCCGTGTGGTACAGCCGGCCGATCTGCGCCTTCAGCTGTGCTCTACCTTGCGGGTGAACTCTGTTCCGCAACCGTACATAACCTGCAAGTAAGCCCGCAGCTAGACACAACCTGCAACTGTACCATTGACAAGTCACGGAAAGGTCGCACGGAGATGTTTCAAGGAGTGGCAGCCCGGAAAGGCGGCACGGTAGCAGTGATAGATGGAAGCGTCGAAAGGCAAATGGGCAGCAGTGCGAGCATCCTCGCAGTTGTTCCATCTTTCGGCATCAGCGTACCAACACGGCATACCTTGCCAAGTCTTGCAAACAGGGTATAGCAAACAGGAGGAGTCGATAGTTTGCATTGTTGTGAGTGTGGGAGCACGGCATTGCATTCACACGTTGTCACACGGTGGACCTTTGTCACAATCACCTGTTCTTCGGCAATTCGATTGGTTTAAGCGTTTGTAGAAATGAAGTTGAAGTAAATTTATAATTATTCTTTGTAACTAATTCGATTTTAAATGGTTCCTTAGATTATTATTAATTGAATACGCCAACCATCAGAAGCAGAATCGACAGTAACTGCAACTGCAACAACAACAACATCATCCGATCATCTGCTTCTTCGATTGACTTACCTACCGAACATGCATCGAGGGATATAGTTGTGAGTAAATAACCGTCTTATTGTGAGTACAACTTGCATAAAAATATAACGTGTAAAGATTCTGACAGACAGCAGTCTTTTATTTTGAACACCTAGATCTCAGAGACTATAAACTCTAGAGACACCAAATTCTTCTATATTTTGCAAATAAAGTTGTCAACAACATCTTTAGAGATTTTGGGAACAGAGATCTAAAAGAATGTTCAAAAAAAACCTCAATAACTGATTTGCCAATGTCCGAGTTAATTTTTAAATTTGAAATTAAAAAGGTCTTTCAGTTAGTTAACTGAGATCTAAATTAGATAATCTTACTATGGACTCAAGAGAATTCTAGTATTGGAAGATAATTAACTAAATATAAAGGGACTCAACTCTATTTAATAACTGCAACTTTTCAGCTTCTTTAATTTGCTTTTTTTTTCTATTTTGGGAATATTTCATAAGGAACTTTCCAAAAGGAGACTATCTAAGAAGAGATAAGGGAGAAAGAGAGTGAGAACACAAGAGCATATTTCATTTATTGCTCTTTTGTATTGGATTGTTGCTGCAGTTGTTGTTGTTATTGTAGTTTGAGCATTGTTGTTGTCATTTTATATTTGGCACTTTTACTTGACGCATTGACCTAATTCAATTTCACGCTGCGCCAGACACAAAACAAAGCGACAAAAGAAAAACTAAACAGCAAAATAGTATAGAAACTAAGAAGAAAAGAAGAGAACTACAAAACCATAAGCAAAAGCAAAAGAAAAGCAAGACAGCAAGAGGAAAATCAACTTAACTCAAAATTCTGTGCCAAGCGAATGGGTTGTCAGCAAGAAGCGGAAGTGAAGAGGAAGCGATGGGGTATGTGGCCAGGGGATAGGGGATAGGGGAAGAGGGAGGGGCATAGAATGTGAATACTGTGCAGCGACAAGCTAAATTATGAAATACACCCGCTGCGAAAAGCGAGAGAAAAGAGCAACAACTAGAAAAAGGCACACACACAAGGGGAGTAGGAAAAGAAGTAGGAGTTGAGGATGGGCCAAGGATGCACATAGAGGCCCAAAGAGAGACAGACAGAGAGAGAGACAGACAGAGAGAGACAGAGAGAGTGAGACAGAGAGAGAGAGAGTGAGGCAAGCTAGTTGCAAAACTTTCAAAGACTTTGCTTGCTGCAGATTTTTCTATTAACTACCATGCAACAGCGACAATAACTATGTAGTAGAAACTCGGCTACAGGCAAATGAACTCGGCTGTAAAAGACTCTGTACGCACACACACACACACACACACACTCATACAAAAACGTGAAGATTTTCAATAAAAAAATATGTTTCTTTTTAACCAAAACCACTTTTAGATTCAAAGGAAACTTTAAAATCTTGAGAACTTTGGTTCTTTTCAGCATTTTATTTCAGTTGATTCAAATTTGCCATTATATATGTATCTAGTTTATAGTACCCTTGTACTTTGTTAAGTACACGGTCTAAAAACGACAACAACAAACTAATGTAATAATAAAGAAAGTTGAACTGAAAGCAAGCAACACAGTGGTGTTGGTGTTGGTGGTGATGCTGGTGATGCTGATGATACTGCTCTGGTGGTGCCTGATACTGCTAGTGCTGCTAGTGCCGTAGCTATAGCTGTAGCTGTAGCTGCTGCTGGTGGTGGTTGCCTGGTGACCAGCATCACCAGCATCGCTTACACAATGGCGACACAAAGCACTTGCTTTGTTACTACAATCTCCTCTCCGCTTACAGCCCATCTACTGCAGCTGGTGGAAACCAATTTGAATACCCTCTACCCCTCAAACAACTTAAGAAACAGGGTAGTTGCACGCACACACAGATGATTAAGCTGATTTTTTGCAATTTCTGCTGACTGACTGTCAGTAAACAGGGTTTTAGTGGCCCCAACTATTATATTGATCAAGTGATATGGACTAGATAATTTGGTGATAGGGACTTGGCAAAAGAAAAAAAGAAGGAAATTGAAATGGGCCTCAATATAATTTGCTTGATATTCCTGCCGCTTATTGATTTTCTAGTTTCTTGTCACTAAAAATTAAAAAAAGAAAACTGAAACAGTAGTCAAATAGAAATAATGCAAAGTAATTTAATGTTGAGGAACCAATCATTGTAAAAATGTCCCGTTCTGTTAATATTATTTCTATGGCTTCCATACATGGTCACACTTAACTATAGTTGTCTAAAAATAATGTAAAAAAAACGCACTTGAATTTTGACTTTATGAATGAAATTGAAACAGCTGTCAATGTTAATTGTACCAAGTTTATTAAGCTTGGCACAAAAGTAAAAAGTGTAGGAATAATAAAAAATACTGTTTAAATTTAGATTTTTAACAAAAAGTCGAATAATTTCTAAAAATAAATTCAAGTAAAAAGTACTTACCAAAAAGCTTTAGAGCAAGTGAATGTACCTGGAAATTGGAGTAGAATAAATTATTTGGAATAATATGAAAATTTCTATGGTTTGAAAATTTCAAATAGAAACGTTTTTCAGCTACATTCAAGTAGCAAATGTAATTTGAACTACCATTTAGAGGGTACAAAATGTTTGTATATCTTTAGCATATGTTTAAAATAACCATCTACAGGGTATTTCGTTGTTGTATGCTATACAAATTTCTTCATCTTAGTTGCTATTAATAAAAGACAGCGACGACGACAACGTCACACAGGACATGACTTGCAAGATAGTTCCACTTGCAGAGTTTTGTGCTCATTATCAGCTTTGACCCTGTGTTGTCCCCTTTCCCTTCCCCTGCACTGCACACTACTCTCTTCACTCTTCACTCCGTTGCAGGACCGCAGGACCAGCCCTTAACAACGAGCTAACGTTTTACATCTTTCAATTAAGGTTGCCTGGATGGGATGGGATGGGATGGGAGATTGTAACTTCGTCGGACTTTGTGGCCTGCTCAGTCTGATAATTATGAAAATGTTGTTCAACAATTTGCTGGCCATAATTGAACCTATTTATGAGCAAATGGTAAATGCTAAAGGCAACAATAGCGGTAAAGAAAACTTGGGTTTGAGACTATAGACAAGGTCTCTCTGTATCTCTGTATCTCTATATCTACGTGTATAGTATGTATATATGTATGTGTGCATGTTGCCTTAGTTGCATTTTCTATTAGATTGATTTAACACAAAGATATTAACCATCAAAGCTTCTATACAAACTGCTTAAATGTTTGCAATGCCATAGAATTTATAATGAATAGAGATACATTTGCTCATTTTAACCCATTGTTTTACTAAATGTCTTATGTTAGAAACCTTCAATTGACAAGAGTCTGTCAAACAATTATCAATGTTGAACAATTGTTAATATGTAATCAATATTGCATTATTTCTCAAATTTCTTTGTTCTTGCTCTGTCTTTCATAGTTAAAGTGTTCATCAGTTTGATGTTGGCATAACTTTGTCAAAATTAGAACGATTTTTATGCGAAATGTCAAATGAGTTTTCAACTAATTAGCGATCAATTAAATGTATTTCACATGCAGTTCCCCTCAAAGTGTGCACATTTATATATTATGATTAGCAACTACATTTGGAATTTCATCGTCTTCGCTCTTAACTGCAAACTTTGTTTGTATCTTTCCCCCATTTCCCCCAGATTTTCTTCTGCTATCGGAACTAACTACCCCTCATTGGCCGGCAATAATGGTTGGATGCATGTTGGTAAAACTAATTCATGAAGCTGCTTTTGTCAGCCACTTTTCTGTCCTTTCAAGTGATTAATGCGCAATTGTTTGCAGCCTCTTTAAATCAATTCTCCAATTACATAGTATAAGAATTGAGTGGAATGAACTGTGGAAGAAATTGGGATTTAGACAGAGCCTCTTAACGAAAAATATATGTAATTGAAATCAAAATATGTACGCATTTCTGATTTTCATTCTCATTTTCATTTTCAACTTGAGCTTGATTTTGATTTTGATTTTGATTTCGGTTGAATGCACGCGCCGAAATGTAGGCAACACTTTTTGAGTGCCCACAAAGAATAGGAAGCTGGAAGGAAACGAAGACATCATTAGGTCAGGCTCGAAATGAATTTGTTGCCAAGTACTTGACAGCACTTTGTTATTGCCTGTTGGTTTAAATACCCTCGAAATGGGTATACTAGGCGTGAGTGGAATTGGTTTATCAATTCAATTATTTGTAGCTGATCTATTGGAACTTTAGCTATCAGTAGAGTTATGGTTATGAAATTTGGTATAGCTGTTAACTGTGGAAATATAAACTATAAATGTCAAACTGAGTTGGATACCATAAAATATGCTTTATATTATAGTAAAAGTATATTGGAATCATTTAAAATAGATGGGATTGCACTTAAAATACATATAAATGTCATATATCACATCCACAGCATATTGAAATCAGCTGGAATGAATTCTATTATCTACATTTATAGTATGCCTTGATTACAGATCTATACGAACTAGACTCTTGGTTGAGCTGTGATTGTGAAATTCTAACAATATTTAAGTATTTATTCAAATAATATTATAGTCTGAATATATTGTTGTAAGTTTTCATAAATGACATGTTGTTAAGTTGACTCTAATTGTGAAGCTTGCCCAGGCAGCACTATTTGTATAGGGTATTTTGGTGTGGTGGCAAACTCTTGGCTGGTTTGCTCTTTGTTGTTCATCAATTACTTTATGCCTTGCCAGGCAGCCTGAGATTGTCAGGCGAATTTCATTTGTTGTCCTGGCGACGATGTTCTGGATCTGGATCCTGGATCCTGGGCTGTGACTCTAGCTGAGAGAAGGAGGGGGGACTGAGAGTGGCTCGATGGCCACTTTAGCGTGGAAAATTGAAATAAATGTGCTTTTAATTATGCCCTGAGTGGCTGCGGCAGCGGCAGCGTCAGCGGCAGCGGCAACTCCCTTGTCCTGTCAATCAATTAGATGCGCTTGCCACACAACTGCCAGACCAGACCAGGCATCCCACACACACACTCTCTCCTCTCCTCTCCTTTTGAGTTTGAGAATCCAGCTCCTACACTGTTTCTGTCCAGTTTCAGTTCCAAATTCGCCTGTCGGCAATTTTTGTGTTGCAAAGTTTCTTGTTGCAAATGGCCGCATAACTAAAAGTAAATTTACCCAGCAAACGAGCGAAATTGTTGCAAAAATATTTGAGCTGCATAAGCGACAGCAAAGGAACATAACAGCTACATACTAGTTATGTGGACTCTCTCCATGGTAAGATGGGAGTTCTGCATGGATTTCTGTACTGTTCTGTTCTGTTCAGCATTTTGACTCTGCAATACACACACACACATGTGTGTGTGTTTGTGTGTGTTTGATTTTATGACTGTCAACTGATGACGCTTGTTTGTCATGCCAACAACTGACGTACAACTTGGCGCACTTTGATATAAGCTGGATTGCAAGATACCCTATAGCTTAACCACACAAACACAGGCTTACTCAGGCTCTTGATCAACAGATTTTGCCAACATTTTTGGGAATACTATATGAAGCCAACACATTTCTAAATAGGTTAGCCAAGTCACAAGGCAGTAGCTTTCAAGCTGAAGCTCTTTTGGGCTAGTTGTTAGGAGCACACAGAATTTCACTTGAATTTCACTGATTTTGCTGTTATATGGAGAATATATAGCTTTTATGATTCATATACTGATGATATTACGAGATACTTACTAAACTAACTGGCTGAGGGACAAGAGTAAATGATTATGGCCCGTTTTTTTCAATGTCTTTATAAGGTCTCAAATAACTATACGTATAATATTTTGTTTAGAACTCAAATGTATCGAAGCTTATGTCAAATTCGAAGATACTTATCTATTAAATAAGGCTTATAGGAAAATTGAAAAAAGAATCTTGAACAAATTCTGCTGGAATTTTTAGAATAAATAGATGACATTTAAAAATATAAGTTAAGCAAAGCTGAAACTGACTTTTGTAAATTCGGTAAATTCCGAATTATTTGTGAATCAACTGGCAGCAAGCTGCTGTGTCGTGGCTACCTTTATTTAAGTAGTTCATTTTACAGGGTATACAAATGGCCACGTCGAGTTGGGCTTGTTATTTGCCCGCCTGTCTGCCACTTCAATATATCAAAGCATCATAAATGCTGCCATAGTTGCAACAACAGCTACAACAATAGTTGGCTTCTTGTATGCGCCTTGTTATGAGTCCACACGCACGTGCGTCTCCTTCTTCTTCTCTCTCTTCGATCTCCCTCTCCACTCCTCGCTCTCCATCACCAGCTTCGGCTACTGGTCGAGCTGCGTGTCCTCATGTCCGTCAGGCAGCTCTGACAGTATACCATGGGAATAAAGTCGCATATATTTTGGCATAAAATAAGTTTTGGTTGTGTGAATATTTTGAGATTTTCTTTCTTTATACTCGATATGGTATAAAAATTATGGTTTTTTTTTCAAAGCCTAATCAAAGTCTACTGATTTAGAGAATGGTGGAAATCAACTCATAAAAATCAACTATAAAAAGTGTGAGCAAAAACAACTGGTAGAGATTTTTAGCAGTTTTAATTGTGTAATTGTCCAATGTATTTTAATCTTAAAATTAACAAACAATAGAAATATGTTATACCATTTTGTAAAATGGGATTTATGTATTTGTTAGCAATATTAAGGTTTTATGCCCAGAGTACAGTGCCTGCTCCAAAGTTGCGTACTCTTATGACGAATGAGTTTCATTTTTACGCTGGCCACGCATCACGCTACTTGTCAGCCAGGACTTATCTGTCGGGAATTTTTAAGTGCTCCCTTCTCATGCTCCCCTTCCCTCCCCTTCTTCAACCGCCTTCTCCTTCAGTTTTTTTTCTTTCACCGAATTCTGCCAGCGGCCTAAAGGCCTCATGATATATGGTCCTGATTTCTGACCGCTTTAATATGTGTGTATTTTTCTTTAGCAGCCACAGCAAAAGCAAATTAAAATACAGTAGTTGGAATTATTTTTTTAAAGTCCGTTCAGCTGATGAAGATTTTTTTCTATACATAACATTTATTTGTTGCCTCTCCACTTCTTAAGGGTCAAACAATAATTAATCAAATCTTATAATATTTTATTCTAATAAAGTAAAATCTATAAAATCACAAAGGTTTTATTATTTGAAAGGTAGAAAAAGATTTGAAAGGTTATATTAGCAAAGATATTCGAGATGACATTTACTATATAACAAATTTCAAATTATAAAAATCTTTTTATATATTTTTCTCACAAATAAAAGTCTTTGGAGACTTTGATGTCAAAAATAATTGTTATCAAAAACTAATGAAAATAGAAATCAATATTAATTATTATTCTTGATATCAATGAAACCAATTATTTGTAACTTTTATTTTTAAAAGTCTTAAATAGTTCTTAAATATGATTGATAGATGTAAAAATCAAAAATAACTATTAAAAGTGTTTTTTTTTTCAATTTTCATAACAATTATATCGCGTCCCTGACTTAAACTACTAATTAATATAGCCTTGTTTCCTTTATGCTTATATTTACAGGGTGTTTTACTCGTTTCCATTGTAAGCAAATATTTTATGTTCATTAATGTTTTGCCTGCTTCCATTTTTATTTTTGAATAACACTTGCAATCTGTTAAAAGACTCTGTTAAAGCTATTCTACGCTTTTAGCATATATTGTTAATATATTATTATTGAACTAGAAATGTTAACTTCGAAAATATTTCATATTTCCCACAACATGTGACTGTCATACCCCTTAAACGCTATTTAATTTCTAAAGAGTATTTTTCTCGCTAAGTCCAGTTGCAATTCCTCTTTGAAATGTTTTTTAGCTCTACTGACTTTTAATATATACCTCTCTGTACTTTTAAGTTACGCTTTTCACCCATTTTCCGTGTATTTTTTGGGGAAGGTTGTTCTTTATTTACTTGAACAACAGAGTCTGACAACTCTGCCAAGAATGTGATAATATTTTGTAAATACTATTTATCGAAATGTGTGTGTTCGCAATTGAATTCCACAAAAGATATGTTCAAAAAGTTTGTGAAATGGATGCGAATATGGAAATGAAACTGGATTCGTAGTTAACCTTTTGTAATTGCAATTTGTTGAATCTAGCCATAGGTCAAAGTCGGACTTGTTATTGTTTGTGATGGGGAATGTTTGCATGCAGATAAGAGAGGAATATATCCATATGCATAGCAATTGCCAATTGTCCATTGTCCATTTTCGTAGCCATAACCCTAAAATGCAACTCAACTCTGACCTCGGGCCGTACTACAATATCTATCCAATAGCCATGTGCAATGTTATCGATGCGTTGTTTGATTTTGTCTATGCAAATATGAGAATTCTATGGCCACGTCACACGTGTGCATGTAATTTGCAGTCAAATATTTGCACGTACATACTACCTCCCCCAAAAACCGAAAACCTATACATCCTATACCAATACCTATACCTATACCTACCCAACATACCCAACATCTACCTTAAAACAATACCCAAACGCGAGGTGCACGTTGCATGCTGCGGATGTGGATGTGGATGTGGAAGTGGATTCAAGTGCGGGTGGCAATTAATTTGCACAAACCACTTAGTAATTAAAATGAAAAGTAAATTATATAACCAAGGCAACAACAAGAAGGCAGAAGGAGGCAGCAGAAAAGAGGTTAGTACCCAGCCAGTCTACAACCAGAGGGTTTTTTTTTTTTGGGGAGCTCCTGCAGTTTTTCGGGGACAGAAAGGGGCACACAAAATCCTGGCCAGCAAAAGCAACTGAAGCTGCTGCCTGGCTTAGCATTTAACTGACACAGTTTTTGTTATACTTACCCTATCTAAAGGCTACTTTAATTATGTCACAAGAAATGTCTAGTCTTAAAGAACGTCTACAAACTAAAATTCTTGATATGTTAATATCGATGAACTGAAGAACTGTCGATATAATCATGTTCAACTGTCTCCAAGTTTCAAAGTACTTGGTACTCGTCAAAATTTGACTCCCGATTGAGAAAGCATCTTGTAGTGCAGAAAATCGTACATAACATTTAAGCTTCAATGAGTATAGCTTTTATTTAGTTAATCCTTTACTTTACTCTTTACTCAACACTGCTTTATATTAAACTAGGGGTTTGCTCCTGCTCGCTTCGCTCGCCAACTCCCGGCTCGCTACGCTCGCTGAAATCTCGGGGAAAAATGTGAAGTGAAAATAGGAAACATTTCTCACAGCTATAGCCAGACCTTATGTCATTTCTAATTAGATAGCGGGAATTGTAAATTCAATTTTTCCCTGTAATTGGACTTAAGATAATAGTAATAAGTAGTACTTTATATAATATAGAGAATTTACATTTTCGCTGCTCGCTGTTTTAAAGTTTTCGCTGCAATTGGATTATTGCAGCAAGAGCGAGTAACAGTGCTATATACTGAAAATTGATTTTGAAAGCCGCAACACAAATGAATCGTAACACCCCCCTCCCCTCCCCCTCAAATGCTCAAATGCCCCCTCAAATGCTCAAAAAACAAAAAAAATTTCATACTAAGCAATTTTGACCTTTGACCTCCCATTTTAGCCCCTTCCAGTGGGGATATCAAAAAATCCCGTCTTATTGCACGATAATTATGTCTCAGCTATGTTGTGTAAAAATTTCATCTCAATATCTTGAACCGTTTGGCCTACAGCGTGATGACTAAGTCAGCGAGTCAGTCAGTGAGGACAAAGAGTTTTATATATATAGATTTGATTTGCAAAAATCAATTTCAAGAGTATGAAATCTTCGGCTTGCCGCTGATAACTTCTCTTTCCTTGTTGTATGTGAGCTCACTACGGCTATGAGTGTCGAGGATTGCGGTAGGGGGCAATGGTTGTGGTGGCCGGGGTGGCACGGTGAGGGAGGGAGAGGAGTTGTTTTTAAAAGCATTTGGCGCTGCACAAATGTATCTCGAACTTCGCACACTTGACTGCCATTCAATTTGCATAGGAAATTAGTTTGTTCGCTTTGAATTGAAGTTGGCCCCACGGGTGCAAACAAGGCCAAAAGTGCTTCAAGAGACAGAGTGTGCAGAACAGAGAATGCGAGTAAGAGAGTAAGGAAAAGAGAGAGCTAGAGTGTGTAAAAGCATGAGATATGTGTGTGTGTGTGTGTGTGCTGCTTTTGTGTGCACATTTATGCGTTTTGTTGCTGGTTTTGAAAGTGGCAAATCTACCGTGTTCACTTGCAACAGCTGAAAAACCCCGACTTGGGGCAGGCCACAGGGGCACGTTGCAGCCAGCTTATGGACAGCAACCCACTGTACTATATATGTACAAATACACATATTTATATACATACATATCCAGATGTACGTATATATATAGTATGTCTAGATATTGTTTAGACCCTGCACTTCAAAAGTAAATTAAGAGTTTATTAAGTTTGTCCACAAAAGGAGTCAAGTTAAACCCCATAAAGCACTTTCCATTTTCTTAATCAGCATTCAACATCTAATAGATATAATCATTTCCATCTCTGTGTCAGTATAAACCTCAAGATCTCACAATCAGAGACTTTAAGAGCTACAGACACCAAAAAAACTCATTTGTAGGCTTTTCTATATCGAATACCTACGAATCGGAAGTGAAAACGAAAACCAATTTAAACTCGTATTACAGGATCGAAATATTTGATGAAAGTACTATATTTTCTACTCTGCTTTAGGAAATCCGAGATCACCCAACTTTTGACACCTTTTGGATTAATTTGATGCCGGAAATGTTCACATATCAAAAATTCCACTAGGAAAAGAAATTTGATGTTTTAAAAAGTTTTTTATGATTGTCTGTAATTTGTACAGAACAAGTGCAGAGTCTTTAACAGTCGGATTAACTTTGATGTAGCCCTAACTTTAAGTTATATAAATACATATATGTATACTTATATACCCAATGTGTAAAGTTCTTGTTTGCAGGTGACGCGTGTAACTTTTTGCATGTGTTGTGTGTATGCTGAATGCTTAGCCTGTTGGTTTTGGCGAGGGATGAGGGATGTGAACAGAGAGAGGGGTAAGAAGAGGTGTTCCAAAAAAAAACAAGGGAAGAGAGAAAAGTGTTAGCTGCAACCCTGCAGCTGCCTATTATGTCTGATTAACGAGTTGGAAAAGCCAGTGCCCTAAATAGCTTGAGCTCAATTTAGAGCATAACTTCGAGCCAGCGATAACTTATCGATTTCAATCGAACTGGCACAATGTACAGCTATACATATACAAGTTGTCAGATTAATGGGTTGGCTTAAAACCACAATGTGTACAAATTTTTAATTATATAAAGTAATTGCAACAATAACTTGACAATTGTAATCGATAAGCAATTGCTTTGATTTTATGCATTTGAGTACTATAAATTCCAGTAATCGATATGTTATCGGTAATATTAAATTATGGTTTGCCCATTTAAATTGAAATCTTTGCATTGTTAAGTGTCTTGGGAATGTATTTGCATATTTTTCCATTTATTTATTCATTAATTAACTAATTCAAAAATTAATATTAAATATTCATGAATGCATTTATTTACTATCTATTTATTTATCTATTTCTTTATTTACTTATTCATTCATCATTTTATTTATTTTCTTATACATAGATTTATTTATTTACTAATGTGTTTATTCATTAATTAACTAACTCAAAATTAATATTCATTATTTATGCATCCATTTATTTACTAAATTATTTATTTATCTATTTCTTTATTTACTTATTCATTTATCATTTTATTTATTTTCTTATATATTTATTTTTTTACTAATGTGTTTATTCATTAATTAACTAACTCAAAAATTAATATTCATTATTTATGCATCAATTTATTTACTAAATTATTTATTCATCTATTTCTTTATTTACTTATTCATTCATCATTTTATTTATTTTCTTATATTTTTTATATTATTATTATTTATTTACTAATTTATTTATTTATTCATTTATTTATGATTTGTTTAAATATTTAATGGCTTACATATTTATTCATTTATTTATTTGTTTATTGAGACATGCATTTATTTATTTATCTATTTATTCATTTACCATTTCATTTATCTATTTATTTATCATTTTATTTATTTTCTTGTATATTTATATATTTACTAATTTTTGTATTATTTGTTTGAATATTTATTGGCTTTTATATTTTATTTCATTACTATTTATTAAGTTTTTAATTTAATTATTTGATTATTTATTTAATGTAGAATCTGTTTTCCGTTGTATTTTAACTTTACCTTACTTTGTCTACTTATCAATATCAGTGCAATTTCAAATCTCCATAGTCATATTATTGTTTGTTGTTAGATAATCGTGTCACCTATGACCTATGCGCCCCTCCCCTTCCACCCCCTGTCTCACTAGCATACTGCTTGAACTTTTGGCTTGCATAATGAAACCTATAAGATACTCGAACCGTGAGATACTTTTGTATGCTGAAAGAACACTCTGATGCTGTTGAAAAATGTTTCACTCTCTGATCTAGTAGCAGAAGTGACTTAACCAAAAACTTCTGCAAAACTTCGCAATATAAGTAGTTTTTTTTTTCGGCAAGGGGTTGATGACAAGGGGAAAGCGGAAAGAGGTGTAAGTACTAAATACTAAGCGAAATATATTAGTTTCAGGGGCTTTTAAGCGCGCTTAAAATAGTTGTTGTTTGTTCACGTTACAAGATGTTGTTGTTGTTGTTGTTGTTGTTGTTGTTGTTGTTGTTGTTGTTGATGCAGCTGCACCTGCAGAAGTTGCAAGTTGCAATAACAACAACAACAACAGCAGGGTATCGTTAGACAACAACCCAAAATATTTATGAAGATGCCGGGTAAAGTTTTTGGTGGCAGCTACACGAAAACTTGTCGAAACAATCCGCAGGGCAATGTCAGGCAGTCACTTACCTCACCTCACCACACCTCACTTTCTCCTCCTCCTCTTTAGAAAAGAACTATCATCATTTTGTTGAAGAAACTTTGGACATGTGTATTAGTGAGGCCCTACCACATTGCGTATGAGCAATGTCGTATATATGTACATATAATATGTGTGTTTTGTGTGGGCAGTAAATTTGAAATTTATGCACAAGTTGCAGGTCAACTGACAAACAAGCACATAAATCAATTCATCGGCTGCCAGACATGCATGCCACACACACACACACGCACACACACACACACCTTTACACCCACACAGCCACCAGCAAAGTGGTGTGTGTATTTTGTCACAGCTTCAGGGCGCAATTATTGAGTTTCATATCAACAACAATATCAAAAGGAGAACTTAATATAACTTTTTACCACACACACATAAGTACATATTTACATACATACATATGTATGTACATATGTATATGTATGTATGTATGCATATACGTATGTGACCAGACCTGTTCTATATATACGTAGTCACATGTGGTTATAGGTCAGCGTATGACTCTCTTATAAATTCTATTCAATATTAACTATAGTAACAGCTTGAACTCAGTTGGAAATCACAAAAACTATACAAAATTATACAATTGGATAGTAATCCAACTAATATACTCATAATTAATATTAATTTAATTATTGTTTGTATGGTATTTTTGTTTAAACAGTTTGTAGAATGCGTCAATCTATATATATCAAACTCTTTGTCCTCACTGACTGACTGACTTAGTCATCACGCTGTAGGCCAAACGGTTCAAGATATTGAGATGAAATTTTTACACAACATAGCTGAGACATAATTGTCGTGCAATAAGACGGGATTTTTTGATATCCCCACTGGAAGGGGCTAAAATGGGGGTCAAAGGTCAAAATTGCTTAGTATGAAATTTTTTGTTGTTTTTTGAGCTATCTTAACGAAACTTACAGATTATTTATTTCTTACTCACTGCTACATCCTGAGAAAATTTGGTCAAGATCGGACCACTATATCATATAGCTGCCATAGGAAGGAACAACCAGATGCAAATTAAAACTTTGTATGAAGATCTTTGTTATTTTTTGAGATATCTCAACCAAAGTCACAGATTATATATTCCTTACTCACTGCTACATCCTGAGAAAATGTGGTCAAGATCGGACCACTATATCATATAGCTGCCATAGGAACAACCAGATGCAAATTAAAACTTTGTATGAAGATCTTTGTTATTTTTTGAGATATCTCAACCAAACTCACAGATTATGGATTTCAGTACTCATTGTAACATTCTGTAAAAATTTGGTCAAGATTGGATCACTATATCGTATAGCTGCCATAGGAACAGTGGCTTTTAATGCTATTAATAAACAATCAAAAAAGAGAAAGGGGGGGTGTTACGATTCATTAGTGTTGCGACTTTCAAAATCAATTTTCAGTATATGGCACTGTTACTGCTCTTGCTGCAATAATCCAATTGCAGCGAAAACTTTAAGACAGCGAGCAGCGAAAATGTAAATTCTCTATATTATATGAAGTACTACTTATTACTATTATCTTAAGTCCAACTACAGGGAAAACGGAAAAATTGAATTTACAATTCCCGCTATCTAATTAGAAATGACATAAGGTCTGGCTATAGCTTACAGAAATGTTTCCTATTTTCACTCCACATTTTTCCTCGAGATTTCAGCGAGCGTAGCGAGCCGGGGGTTGGCGAGCGAAGCGAGCAGGGGGCAAACCCCCTATATTATATGAAGTACTACTTATTACTATTATCTTAAGTCCAACTACAGGGAAAAATTTAATTTACAATTCCCGCTATCTAATTAGAAATGACATAAGGTCTGGCTATAGCTTAGAGAAATGTTTCCTATTTTCACTCCACATTTTTCCTCGAGATTTCAGCGAGCGTAGCGAGCCGGGGGTTGGCGAGCGAAGCGAGCAGGGGGCAAACCCCTAGTATGGTATAAACTAGAGAATACATAGGGAACCTTGCTAATAGAAAAACCACCTCAAAAGTGAAAAGCAATGTTATTAAATATTTTGTTTATAAGTTTAAAAATACATTCGTAAACCATTAAAATAGTCACACATATCTTTAAAAAAAAGTGTTATAGTTAATATAAATAATAATTACCCTAATGAACTGCATAAAATTCTATAGAAACTCTTGAAAAAGTTTAGTTTTTAGTTTGAAATTAATATAATTAAATAAAACAATAAAAATATATCATTTTAGTTAGAAATTATTTTTGTTCTTTTTGAAACTTAATTTTAAAATATTGACATCATAAATTCATACTTTAACTTTCAACTATACTAGTATGAGAAAAAGGAGCTGTAAGGTGTATAAAGTTATATTAAGGATTCTAGACACCAGCATCCATAAAATCAGAGACAATATCTGATCAAATAATATTGTATCCTTAACGAATACAGATATTACAAATTCGTAACTTTAAAAATATTTTTCTAAATTTTAAATGGTATTAACATTGTTGAAATCTGAACAGAACTCTTAGAATTCTTTCTGTTTACAATTTAGCAATAGAAACTATCGAAAGAACTAATGGATAGTCAAATAACTGATCTCTTTGTATGTTAGGTATTAATTGTAAGATAATAGATAATAATTTCAAAGAGATATTGAACAATAAATGAACCCTTGAGCTAGCTTTAAAACTTTCGACAATGTTGTTGTAAAAATCCATTAACTCAACTGCAAAGTAAATTTAATAGTAACATGATTACGACTGTATTTTAGTTGAAGCTCAATAATTTCATTATGTATGATTTTCATATACATAAATACTTAATCATAGAGCACATCAAGTGCGTCATTCCTGATTGAATATTTTTTGCTCATGTGCTTTCTTTGTTATTTATTTTTATCGCTCTTTGTTAACAGTGCAGCTCACAAAGAGTGTTATGTACACCACAGAGAGTGAAGCAGAGAGAAAGAGAACGAGAGAGAAGAGGGACGGGGATTATTCCATTATTTACATATGCTTTTGATTTATGTCATAAACTTGCGTAACATTTTATTAAAAATTTAATTGCCTGTTATGGCATTTACCTCCTACCTCTGGTAAAAGCTTTTTCCTCTGATGCAATATCACAAAGAGAGCGAGAGAAAGGGATAGAGAAAGAAAGAGATAGCAAGCGAATCCATTTATAAATATACAAAAATAAACTATCTTTACCTATCTATTTTATACCCTTGCAAAAACCTGCAGTCAACTTTCAACAAATGCCCTTTGATACAGTAATCCGATTTTCAACCAGTTTAGTCAGTTTTTTTGTAAAGCAAAAACTCAAATACACAATCTGTAAATGTTGTTTGAATTATCTTTTCATAGCAAAGGTTGGTTTTATACAGGTCGTGCGTATGGCAGCTATATGATATAATAATCCGATTTTATTCAAATTGAATCACAATGTATAAGTCAAAACCAAGAACATGCGAGTTTTGGTTGAGGTATCTTAAAAGATAAAATTGTTTTCTATGTTAAGGTTGATTTTCAGCGATCCTTCTATGGCAGCTATATGATATAGTAATCCGATTTTAATGCAAATCTGAATCAGGCTGTATAAAGTCTACACCAAACATACAATGCTGTAAGTTTTGGTTGAGGTATCTCAAAGAAACAAACAGTGTT
Organism: Drosophila testacea; assembly: GCA_035043265.1. Lineage (NCBI taxonomy): Eukaryota > Metazoa > Arthropoda > Insecta > Diptera > Drosophilidae > Drosophila > Drosophila testacea. The sequence goes on along the minus strand of JAWNND010000087.1, from coordinate 177,621 downwards.
TTCTATGCTAAGGCTTTGATTTTTGGCCTGATCGTTCCTATGGCAGCTATATGATATAGTAATCCGATTTTGACGCAAATTTTCTCAAATCGAATAAATAAAATATGAAATACGCAGTCTGACAAAAAAAAGATTAATAAGTTTTTTTTTAACTTTTTCACAGATTGTTCTATTTTAGTCTGAAATTTTGAAATCCGCGTTAAACTTAAATTTATAATTTTTGCTATAAATTTAACATATTTATTTATTGTAAAATAATTGTGTATTTTGTAATTTTTTATTTGTAAAAGTTATAACAGTTACGATCCCTGATATAATATATATTGTGAATGTACACTACTGGTCAAAATAATAAGTACATAAGTAACGTGCCAATTTGTTATTGAACATCTTGATTATTTTTGAATGCATAGCTGCCTATTGTTTATATTTTGAGAGGTTACGGTGTTATAAAACATTTTCATCAAAAATGAAAGTGGGTAACACCCTTTATTAAATTCTGAGCTTAAATTTGTGCTGAATGGGCATTTTTAGTCTGGTCAAAATAATAAGTACACTGGTGATATTTATCATTTTTAAAGGATTAGATCAGGATTTTTACCAAAGGTTTGTTGGTTTTTATTGACTCCTTGCATATTTAAGTACATCAGAGTTTAAAACAAATTCATTAGATAGGCCGAAAAAAGCATTATACTGCAGCAGAAAAGAAGATTGCTATGAATCTTCGAAATGAAGGAAAAAGTCTCCACAAAATTGCGAGATCTCTGGACAGTCAGTATGTTTTGTTCAGAATGCCTTTAGATCAAAAGTGCGTATTGAAAATCGAGGGCGGAAGAAGAAATCTTCAGATACAACGGACACCCGCATCGTCAGACTTGCCAAAAATGATCCGTTCATGTCATCCAAGGCCATTTCCGCTGAAATTGGAAACGAAATATCATCGCGGACGGTTCGTCGTAGACTTACAAATGCTGGCCTACCAGGACGCATAGCCAGACAAGTTCCATTTATCCGAGGAAAAAATTTTAGCATGAGGCGAGAATCTGCCAAAAATCATTTGGCATGGTCTGGGCCAGAGGGGTCGAAAAAATGGAGCAACGTATTATGGAGCGACGAAACAAAAATAAATCTTTTTGGAAATGACTCCAGAAGATATGTTCGACGCCCCAAAGGCAAAGAATTCGATCCCCGGTACACAAGAAAACCATTAAACACGGAGGCGGGTGTATAATGGTCTGGGGATGTTTTTCTTGGTATGGCGTTGGTCCAATACATCGAATAAGGGATACTATGACCCAGTTTGGGTATAAAGATATAATGACGGATGTTATGCTACCATATGCTGAGGAAAATATGCCCTTGAGGTGGGTCTATCAACAAGATAACGACCCAAAACACACCGCAAAACTAGTCAAGGCTTGGTTTACGGCGAACAAAGTGGTCGTTATGGATTGGCCAAGTCAGTCTCCTGACTTGAATCCGATTGAAAACCTTTGGGGAGACTTAAAACGTCGAATAGGTACAAATACTTTTCGAAATGCTAAAGAATTGTGGGAAAAGACATGGTATGAAATTCCACTGGAGACTTGCCGCAAACTTATTGCGAGTATGCCAAAAACAATGGCTCAAGTCATACAAAATAAGGCTGGATATACCGGATACTAATGTAGGATTACTCAAAAAAAAAATGTGAAGAAATTTTTATACGCTTTAAGTTTTTGGCTTTGAAGAATTGCCGTACTTATTATTTTGACCACCCCTTGTTTATGTTATTTAGATTTAATCGATCACAAGATTTATATTTGAATTGAAAAATGCTTATATTTAATATTTTTATAATCTACTGAAGGTTAGAAAACTAAAAGTAAATTGAATTTTTCTTTTATGTTTACTAATAAAGTTTTATGAGACGTAAAAGACGGACCGTCAGCGTGTACTTATTATTTTGACCAGTAGTGTATATATATGTAAATATATCTGCCATATCTCCATTATTGAATTGCACAATTCGTGATAATATTATATTACCCTTTGTAAGGGAATTTGATCACAACAGCGTGTACCACGTGGTGCGACTGCTCTGAGCCACATCACGTGTGGCAAGTCCTCTTCCTTCTCTTCCTCCACTTGCTTCTCCTTCTCCTCCAACTGCTTCTTCTTCGCCTTTTTCCTTGACAAGCTCATCAGGCTTATTAACCATACTTTCGCCAAGCAATTGACAAACAATTGCCTCCCATTTTTGGACAATCGCCGGCTGATGGCAAAGGAATTCACATTCGCGCTGCTTGTTGCACAGCACAAAGGACTTTGATTTGGCCACAAAACAGACATCGGGTAACATGAATATGCCACGCAACAGCTGTTTGCGACATTTACGCTCCGTGTAGATGAGGCAAGTGTTGAATGCAAACAATTTACAGTTGTAACTGCAACGCAATCGTGCATCATGCAACGGAAACTCACCAACCATTATGAAATTCATCTCACTGAGTATGCTGAACTGAGAAAAGGGGGATACCAAAATTAAGAACAATTCTATTTTCTTATAATTACAGAGTAAAAAAAAACAGTACATTTTCAATTTTCAATTAACATTAATACGGACAAAATTACATTTCTTATTGTTAGATAGAAAAGAATCGTTTGTTGAAGAACTTTTTCAAATGAATATTTGGATTTACAAATGAGCTGCATTTTTTTTAAACTAAGCACAAAATTAGATAGTAGAGAGAAAAGAAATCAACTCTATTTTGGTGCTGTAATAAGAACCCCAAGTTCAGATATTTTTTCATATTTTAAAGTTGCTAAACTATAAAAATATATCGCTTTCATTATGAGATAAATATTTTCCTAATTTTGGAAAAAACCATTCAAGGCGATATCGACAAATTTTAAGAAAATATTTCTCAAACATATGATTTTACATTATAAATAATTATTAAGTTGTTTTAATACCAAAAAGCTTCTTTTAATTGTTTGCATTTCTGCTAACGACACAAAATTCTAAGAAATTCGTTTCGAGTATTCTAAAAAAGAATGCCAAAAAATTAGCAAACATAAAACACATTTAAAGTTTTGAAAAACATAAGTTTGGTTTAAAAACTTTCTAATATTTTTGGAAAAACTCGTTTTTCTTTGAAACTCTTTCTTAACTATTTGGAAAAACTTTCGGATTTTTGGGAAAAAAACTTTCTTCTTATGGTTTACGATTCTTCCAATTTGTAAACAAAAACCTGAAATTTGTAGCCGAATTGAATGGGAAAGTTAAAGCTATTTTTAGGTTTACCGCATTGAAATGTCTGATATCGTTGAGTTGATCCGATTGATTGGCCCGTTCCAAAAGTTCGCGGAGTCGCGTCTCCAGACGGCATGTCATCTCGAAAAGTCTCTTGGAGATCAGTTGACGATGCTCGTAGAAAGTCTCGATGAATTTGCGCAATAGCAGGGGATATTTTGTTATTCGTTGCACCGGCTTCAGGAGAAAGCTTCGTATGCCAAGCGGATCACCAAGAGTGATTTGTAATCGCTGCTGGTTGATAATTAGATTATATGTACATATACGAAATGTGCTCGACTTGACCCATACACCCTGTAGCCAACTCGTTAATGCCAGACATACATATGTATAACAAAATAAATGTATATAATATAGAATATATAGTACTATATAACAATCATACTCCAAAATACCCAGTTCACAAATCTAGACATGCTACCTAATGCTTTTGATACATTTTAATAAGCGTACAAAATCCGATTGCAAAAGTTAAAGCCTTCAAAGAAAAATGTCTGGACCGCCGCCTCTACGATTGCATTTGGTTGACACGGGTTTCTGTCTACTTTTTGTTTCTTTCTTGTCTACATTTTGTTCTTGGCCTTCTTTATTTATGTTCTTCTTTCTATTTTTGCGTCTTCTTAGTTAGCTAAAAATGGCATTCACCACACAGCGATTATACAAACAAGCCTCAGCGCTGACGTCACGGTTAAGGCTTACGTCTTAGTCTCTCTCTCTCTCTCTATCTCTTTGACGTAAGATTACGTAAGTTGAGCTGCGGCTTAAACTTCCCAGCAAGCAATTGTAAGATCTTTTACTGATTGCAATCTTCTGGGAGAGTCTTTTTTGACTCTTTTCAATGATTAAAATAAGATTAGTCTCCTGTGTGATTTAAAAAAGAGTCTAAAATGACTCATACGTATGCTTAAAATGAGATTAACAATAACAAAATATACATGAATCTCAATTGAATCATGTAGCTGACCAAAATGTGATTGTTTTGATTTTTTGTGTGCACTCATATTTTGAACAGTTTGAAGATTCAAATGAGATTAACAACAACAAAATATACAGTGATCTCAAATTGATCATTTGACTGACCAAAATGTGATTGTTTTGATTCTTTCTATGCACTCATATTTTGAACAGTTTGAAGATTGAAATGAGATTCGCTCTCCTCTTTGGGATTTTTACCGCAATTTTTCGGTTTTTTTTGCGTTTGACGATGCAACTGGAATTGTAACTGTTTAAGCTCTTTACTTTTTTTGCATTTCGTCAAAATTTAAGTGTTTGCTTTTAAGTTTTGGTTTTAGTAGTTGTCTGACGGTCACGTAAGTCGCTGCTGTTTTTGTGCGAGCAGTTTTGTGATTTTTTTTGTTCATAAATATATATATAAAGTTCGAGAACGGAATGCAGGAGGATCAAGACAAACTCAATAAATTTGTAAGTATTAATTACATAATTTAAAATATACTCAGACACATAATACATTAAATTATGATTTTTCAGAAGGAATTCATTGGGAAAATTGGTGGAGATGGAGCCGCGCAGTTTCTTAGAACAGCCGTGCGGAAGGTATTCACCGATGAATTGGCTGTTACATACAGTTGGAAGGGGTCCTGCACAAAACCCAGTGCAGAGAAATCTATCGTAGTTACGACCATTAAAAGTAGGTACATATATATTTATTAAATCTTCAGTATATTTAATCAACACCTTTTCTTTTATTAGACGTTTGCTATCTGAAATTTCTTTCAACGGATAAGGATATGAATATTGTATTACAAAAACATTTCGTTAAGCTGGCGACCGCGTAAAGAAAGAGAAAAGAGTAATTATTAACATTATTGTTTAAATAATAAATAAATGAAACAAAAAATTTAAGAAATTTAAAACCAATTTATTTATTTTATTAACAGCAAACTGACTCTCAATTGCGACTCGAATAAGACTCATATGTGACTCCCAAATGTGTCATTTGTGATTCAAATACGACTCACTAATAAGACTCTATAATGAGTCTAAACTGATCAAAAAACAGAGTCAAAAAAGACTCCTCAAAAGGAGTCTTAAAAGACTCTTCGAAAGGAGTCTTAAAAGACTCTGCCCAAGGAGTCTTAAAAGACTCTGCCCAAGGAGTCTTAAAAGACTCTGCCCAAGGAGTCTTTGCTAGGGTACCATTTTCTCACAGAAAACTATCATATGTGACTCTTAAATGCGCTCATTTAAGATCATTTTGATCAGTAAAAAGAGTCTTTTAAGACTCAAATGTGATAGCAAATGCTTGCTGGGTTGCCATAGCCCTTTTTCTCCCACAAGTGCAAACGAGATGGCAACAACTCAATTCACTGCGTGTCAATCGCCAGCTTTCAATTTTATTAAAGAAGCCAACAAAAAAACAAGAACAATACGTTATTTTTTGCACACCAAAGAGCTGATACTCTCTATACATATATGAAAAACAAGCTTCAAAATTGTGTTAAATTAAATGAACATTTCCAAAAATATAAAGAAACATTTGAAATTTTTTCATTTGATATTTATGTGAAAGCCCACGATTTTATATTGAACTTTTAAAGGAGGTTCCTTTTTCTAAACTATTCTTTTTTAAATGCAGAATCAATTTGTAGTACACACATTGATCAAAATGTTATTCCGCGTGAAAGTCGGGTTTGATATGACAGAGTTATGCAATTCTTAGATCTGTTAACCCTTGCAAAAATTTCAAAAAAAAAATAAATCGATTTTTTCAAAAGTAGAATCAATTAATTGATCAAATCTTGACTAAAGTGACATTTGGCCTAAAAATCGGTTAGGTTTTGACAGAGTTATGCAAGTTTGAAATCTGTTGACCCTTGAAACTTTACAAGTCAAGTTTTATGTTACTTTTGACATGATTTGTTATTATAAAATATACAACTTTATTTTACATGATATCCAAAAGTTCTCCCCATATCTATATCAGGCTGGCTGATCAAGAATATATAGTACACTTCACCTTCTTTAATGTGGTACAAGTTTCCTGATGAAATTATAATACTCTCTGGGGTTTAAGTGTATAAAATGAAGCGAATTGCGTATTTAATTAAATTTAAATTGAAATTAAATTTGGCTTACGTGTGGTTTGAAGCGTTGCTTGGCTGTTTTGGGTGGTTGGGTGGTGCATGGTTGGATAATGGATAATTGGATGGTGGCTGCTGCTGCTGCTGCTTACCTTAAAGTATAGCTCGTGAGAGTCATAAAGCCGGAGGCTATCGCGTTGACTGGCGGTAAAGAGAACATAACAATTGAAGCATCCACGCTCGATGAGCGCATGCCAGCATTCAAAGAGCAACTCCAGTTCCTGTCGATGTTGCAACATCAGTGGCAACAGCTTGTGGCGATGCAATGCGGCAATCTGTGCAACATTTGACAACAACACATGCTGTTGCCCCACAAGACCCTCGGGCAATTCGGAATCCAGCTGAAAGATGCGTGTATAACGATGGATGCCATCAGTCAGATCTTCCACATATTGTTGCTCTGTGGTCAAAAGTTCATGCAACACATAACGTCCACACTGCTCGGCCACATCGCTGCTACAGGGCCTTAAATTCGCATTGGAATTGGAATTGCAACTGGAATTTGTATTCGAATTGGAATTGCAATTGGAATTGAAATTGGAATTGCGACGCATGGTGTTGCGACAATGTGAGGCACAGAACTGGACGGTATTTTAATGTTTATTTTCTTTCTGTTTGCTCACTTCAACATTTGACTCATAATCGCAGCTGTTTTCACAATTGTGGTTCATCATCATCATCATCGTCATAATCAGCATTAGTGTTGTAAGTCCAAACAGAACATTGATTTAAACATTGGATGCAAATATCGATGCATTGAAAAACAACAACACATATATATTTATTCAATTTTCCAACGTTTTATTTCATCATTTCATCATTACTTAAAACTTACTCCAATACTAACAAACTTAAAAATAATTTAACTTAACTTAAATTTTGTACAAACTCTTATTTATATTTGATTATGATTTTGCATATTATAAATATAAATAAATGCAAATAAAAGATAATTATGTGACAACTACAAACTAATTTTTAAATAAATTATTTGAATTATATATTATATATGTATAATAATATATTATATGTACATATTATATATTATATTAATTATTTCAATTAAATAATTCTAAAAATTTTGTTTGTGAGTAAATAATGTTAGCCGAATTTGATTGCGTTTATTTTAAATTGATTGGCTTTTTCGAAAATCGATATATCGATGTTCCAACGATTTTTCAGCCACACCACTAATCAGCATCATTGTAATGTTGCATCATCATCATCATCATCATCATCATCATCACCTTGAACATAATTAGTTGCTGAGTCAGCTAAGAGGCTGGTGACTGGAACCTTTGTGGTTGCCTGCCTCTCAGCCAGCTGCATATCTTCATTGCAATAAGCAATTAAATTTTAATTACACTTTGAGCGGCAACAACAATCTCCTTATTTGCTTGCCACTTGCCACGTGCTTCGTTGCTTCAGCTCCCACTTTTAATGACAATTTATTGTCGAGAATCGCCACCAATGCTGGACTTCAGGTCTATGTACCTCTGACTGTCTCTCTACTCTAAATTAGCCACGTGTCGCACAGTGGGCTCAACAGCACATCTTAACACAGAAAACTCACTAATTATAGAGCTGATTAAAATTAAAACAAAAAAACGAACTATATACAAGGGGTATTCCTAGTTTCACACTTTTAAGAGTTCCGCAGAAAATTTCATACCGAACAATATGGAAAATTTCAGATGTTTGTTAATTTTTTTAGGAATCACACTTTAATCACACTATTAACTGCGTTCTGATATTCAAATTTGTAGCAAATTCACAAAAAGTTGGGCATTTTTATTTCTTGCCACTACACGGTTTATAATATTATTTGGCAAAAGTAAATTTGTAATATTAGAAAATATTGAGCAAAACATAGTAAAGGAAAGATTAGTAGGTCTTTTGTTTTCTGTTGTCCTCCAAATGTATTTTGGGTCGACATTGTTATTATACTTGCTATAATATCTAACTAAGTATTGGGTTGGCATCCATCCTTTTCCTATTTATAAAACATCTCCATTAATAATATCTACTATTATTAATATAAATATTTATTGTTTAGGTATTACTCATAAAAGCAGGCTTACAATATAAAAACTAAGTAGTTTCAACTATAGAAAATATTTATTATAACTATTATTAATTATTATAAAAATATATAATAACTAAGTAGTTTCAACTATAGATAATATTTATTATAACTACTATTAATTATTAATAGTTAATTAATTCTTTTGAATGTGAACTTAAAAAAACGGCAAACTAGATTTCTCTCCACGAAAGTAATTTAAAAAAAATAAGGTGCATGCTCTACTCATTAGTAAGTTGATCCACTGTGCGATTGCTACTGTCGTTGCTGCTGTTGGCTGCTGTTTTTAGCTTGTGCTGCACCTGCATACGGAGCGTATGCGCAATAAATAAATCAGCCGTAATTAAAAGCGTCCTGCAAAGTTACCCAAAAGGCTCTCTGTACCATTTTACCCCCACTTTTGGGCAACTACTGGGCCCATCTACCTACCCATCACCCATCAACCTGTCATCCTGAATTTTCCTTTTCCCCTCCACATCTTCCTCCTTGCTTATGCTTCTCTCTTCATCCTCTCTCCCGAGGCTTCCCATTGTTCAGCCGTATCCCTGGCACACAACTCCCAGCTATAAATTACGTTATGTTCCAGGAATTTGCCAGTAAAAACACAGAACGCCAAGAAAAAACAACAACAACAACAATAACTAAAAAAATGGTATGAATTCATATTTCTGTTTGGCCTGGCAGGGAATCTAGGCATAGATAACGCTGCCAGAACCCAAAACAAAATAAAAAATTATGAAAAACCAGAAAAAAACAAAAAAAAGAATGCAGGAAAAAGTCGGCAAAACGCCAAAAGGCCAAACGCGTTCCATAAATTGCGCTATGAAAGTGTCCGGATGGGACAACTGGAAGACAAGCTGATTGTGTTCTTAAAGATACCGAGTGTTGAGAGTGTGAGAGAAAGCTCACAGCGAAAGAATCTGAGAAAGGAAATAAGATAGAGTGAGCAAAAGACAGTTGAATATGAAACAGAAATTCATTACAAATCGCTGAATGATCTACACAAAGATTTAAAGCTTTCAGTTTCGTAAATGGAATTGGATCTTCTCAACTCAGCTTTTAGTACAATAACTTTACAGTCAGCTTAAATAACACAGAGCTTCAAATATTAGCACATATGTATATATATCGCCACATTTGGTTGAAAAGAACTAAACTTTGTGCCCAACGTCTTCGTAGTGAGGCTTTACTAATATCAAGCGAAAATTTGACTGAAAGCTTAAGATTGACACGGCTTTCTTTTACAGAGCATTCAGTTTGTTTAATTTTAAAGTTCATTTATGTTCAATAATATCAAACGGAAGAAAAAAACTTTCACATTTCTAGAACTAAGCTCTAGAAACTCTAGAATAATCAAACTGGAGCTTAAATAATCTTACCAAGATATTTTCGTCAACTAGCACTTTGGTTTTCATTAAAAATGGTACTTAAACTGTTTGGGAATTCTAAATGAAAGCTTTAAATAAAAAGGCTTTAATGTTCACTGCTGTCTACCCTTAAAACTCGAAAGCACATTAAGGTGTATTGATTTCGAGCTACCTTTAAAAATGTTATTGCATTGTGATTAAGGCTGGATGCTTGATTTATTAGCATTGATTTAAAGCTTTTGTTAAAGCTTTCAAGATCTCAGCAGCTTTTGCCACAAATCACTTGCAAGCATTTTAACAACTAGCTGCTACAGTAATAATGCTGGCTACAGGGCGTGACCTACGCCCACAAAATGAAATGCAGCTTCTTTTTTCTGTTTGCTGGGCAAATGTGGATGATGTTGATGCTGCAAAATGTGTTGCATACTTCGCGGCAACAAACAGCTTTTGAAATGCCAACACTTTTGGGCCCCAGACAGTTGGCTAAGTGGGCAAAGTACTGTTATTTGCCCGCCTGCTCAAGCAGATTGCCTGTCAGCTCACATCAGTGATGCCAACTACTAGCTACTAGCCACAAAAGAAATGGAAAAAGGAAATTCAGTCTCATTGTCAGACAGTCTTCGGACATGCGAATTTCATAATCTCTATCTCTCTAGAGATTACTGGTGCACACCTGTATTAAATACATCTTTAATTATATCATTAGTTAAAGTCTCTACTTCAATAATCATTTGTTTAATTAATTAATTATGTTTCTAGTATTTGGCCAGTTTCAATTACTAATTCATTTTATTTATTGATAGATTTCCAATTAGTTTGTCTGGTTGAATTTTAAAACGGATAGAACTGTCCGTTAAATGGCTATTTTGGCAACACTGGGAAACACATACACACACACACACACTCACAGAGCTGGGCACGTAGTCGAGCTCAAGATGTGCAAAGATGGTAAAAATGGAAGATGGACTACGGACGGTTGCTTCATCACTTAGTTTGCCATTTCGCTGCCAGCTTAGTTTAATGTACTTTCCCCACTCTTCTCCCTCTCCCTGTCTCTGTTCCTGTCCCTTCTACATCTTCTTCTTAGTCTCCTCCTACTGTCATCTTCATTTGGTCTAAAGTGTTTCGCTCTGCGCTTGATTGACATGATATGATGACAGGCATGTGCGAGTGTTGTTTTCTTGGAACTCATCTCGATCGATAAGTTGGAACTGCCGTTGACATCGAACTCTACCCAAATCTCAGCCAAGTGGGCGTGGCACCCTTTTGTTAATTGCCCTTTTTCGCTAGAGATCTCAAGTGCCACAAAGTAAAATGATGTAGGAAAAATTGCTATAAGGATCGACTTAAAGCAACGTAAAATTCAGCTGAATATAATTTTTTTAATCACTTCAAATGTACTTAGTTCCAAGGCTTTTCTTTATAATCTTAAACAAAAGTCAGTTTTGAGCTTCACTACAGGGTAACTATCAGTCTGGCTATGACTGTTAGATTAGCATTAACTATTCATACAGGGTATCGGCGAGTCTTCATTGATTTTAACTACTTAAAACAGTCATAAGCTAAAGTTCAGCCAAGTTTACTAAATACATAACTTTAGGCAACTCAAAGAGAGTTTATAACTTACAGGCAACATTAAAGAGTATCTGTCGGTCGGGCTAAATTGAAAATCACGATTGACAGCTGTAGCTGATTGCGGTTAATGTAGACAATATGTCTGACGGATGCATTTGCTCAAATAAATATCTTCAAATGGTTTGCTTCGCTTGTAATTTCGATTTCGAAGGATTTGCAGCTATAACTTATTGTTGCTGGTTGGACCCTGTACTTAAAAGTACAACAGGGTCTACTAAGCTTGTTAAACTATGCCAAAGAAGGCATGACATTACTGGTACATTATAAACATTATATTACTTCATTTAAATGTTACTCTCTCAATGTTTCAATTATCTAATTCAATTAATATTAAACTTAATCTTATCTCTTAACAATTTGTTAGTTTAATACTTTTGGCATTTTTCAGAATTTGTAGAAAAGAACTTCTCAATTCGTTTTTTAACTTACTTTCGGAAAAACTACTTGAAAGTAGAATATTTGAAAGACAGATGTCATTGGCATTTTAAACAGGGAATCAAGCTGAAGCAAATTTCTGTTCCGGTTTCAGTTCCGGTTGCTGCATTTAAAACGGTTCCGGTACCGGGATCTGGTTTTATTCCTTGATTTAAATGCATTTCTCTTTTTAAACTTTTCTCTTTTTTGTTTAATGTTAGTACGTGTGTAGTTTGGATTTTTGTGAAATATGTACAGAGTCTTTTGCAGACGAGTTCTGTCTTTTGTAGCGTTTCTTGCTGGTCTTTTAAATGGTGTTGCTGGTGTTGTTGTTGATTAAACATAATTTATGTTTGGTCCAAGTGGCGACCATTAGCAACTCCGATTTTGCTCCGTCTGCCAACGCATCGCATCGCCAGCTGCATGATAAATGTGCCGCATTAGCGCGCCATCGTGCCGAACAATAAATTCCCCCATTGCAACCAGCTGAGAAGCTAAAGGAATACCACCAGGAGAGTAGGGAGTAGGGAGAAAAGGGGAGAAAGGTGGGAGAAATATTCACTTGGCAGTCCGAGTTGGTCCGACTGATCGGACATTTCGGTTAATTTCGCTGCGGGAATTTTAAATCATCTTTAAATTAGGGTCATGCAAACTCAATAAACCAAATGCGGAATTGTGCAGAGGAAGCTTTGGGAATGCGCTTGCCGAGTGTCTCTCTCTCTGTGTGTGTGTGTGTAACAGTGTGTGTGTGCCGCTAATTGAGTTGTTGCTGCTACACACACACACACACACACACACACACGCACGCAGAGAGGGAATGTGCCACACATTTGCCACAATTTGGCAAACAAATCACGTAGAAGCTGCCGTTGCCACCCAATGCTTTTCTCTCTCTCTCTCTCCCTCGTTTCTCCTCTCTTTCTGTCACCTCTCTCTTTCTCCTATTTCCCTCTATCTTCTCTGCTCATTCACCCTCTACCTCTGTCACTTTATTTAGCTTCACTTACATGGACTCACAGTTTGCTTTGCTTTTGTTATTTCATGTTAGCTGATTTTAAGCGTCTTTTTCCCCCATGCTGACAAGGGAATAACTGAATTTGTCCCGTTAGTTGACTGTGTGTGTGTGTGTGTGTGTGTGGTGTGTGTGTACGTGTGTTGTGTATGTGACCCCATCAAAAAGAATAGTCGTAATTCCATAAATTAGTTAGATTCGTGTACAAGTTTACAGCTCATATCTGGTGGAATCTCGTTTCTCACAAATTTCAAATTACAATTTGTCTGTGATATAAGCAATGTTCCATTCCAATTTGTTCCGGTCTTATGCATATTTTAAAAAATATTATTTTTACATTATGAACAAAACACAATAATAGTGTTCCATTCCACTTTATTTCTCTTCTACATGACTCAGTTTTCTTTTCAATTGTCATTGTATGCATCTTACTTTTTCTTAGACATGGTAAGCCATAAAAAACACGCTCTTAAGAGTGTTTCATGCCAGTTTGTTCTGCTTGTAAACACTCTTCAATTCTTTATTTCATATAGACAACTTAGTATAGACTGTAATATTATTGGATGTGGCCCTTTTAAGTAAATAACATGCTTAACTTCAGTATTTGTTTTATTCCATTTTGTTCCATTCATTCCTTTTTTAAATGCTTTTAATGCTATGTGGGAGCTCAGTCCACTACGTTTCATACCAAATAGTTCCGCAATGATACCATAGAGCTGCAATTGAGCGTCATTCTTGGGCTCAAGGCGTGTTCCATTCTATACCATTCCTTTTCAATTTCAACAGCTTAACATTGACTTGTATTCTGTTTTAGTTCGAGAAGTGATATACAACTTAGTTTGGAATATGTTCATTTACTTATTCGCATGTCAAGGCTGAAGAGAGATTGCATGGAAATTACTTGTTTTCAGCCTGTTTCATACTGTTCCATTCCATTTGGTTTCACGCTTAACTATTCCTTTGTATCGAGTACTATACATACATATGCACATTATTCCCTTTGTATTTTCTCTATTGTTATTGCTGACAAAAATTTACATTTGCTTAATTTCGCTTTGGCACCGAAAAATGTGAAATGTAAATTTCCCGTTGGCCTCGCTGCAATTTTAAATGCTCTGCTTATCGCATCGTTTCACTTGACTCTCTCAATCTCCCACTATCTCTCTCTCTTCTCTCTCTCTCTCGCTCTTTTTGTGATGATGCTTCCTGTCTGTCCTCGACTATAGTATTCCCCCTTTTCCTCATTCTGGACCCTTTTTCAGTCGGTTCACTGTCTGTGCCAGTGTTGCCAGTTAAGTATATTTTGGGATAGATCTAGCTAGTTTTTTCTCATTTCGCCCATTTGTTAGCCAGTTTATTCTTCACTTTACTTTACATTCTTCTCGTTCTTCAAAGCTATAAAATAACTAATAAGAAACAACTAACATTGATATGTTGTTTTGTTTGTTTTTTTTGTATTAGCTTATTTTAGCTATTTCTTTGTTTAATCTAGCTTAATTTAACTTTCAAAGTCTGGCAACTCTGGGTTATGCTAAGTTTCTGTCGCTTTGCATAGTTTATGCATATGCATGAGTTTTTCGGAAAAGCCAGAACGAAGAGGTTAGGGTAGAATAGGGCAAGAGGTAGCATCGCAAGGAGGGGCAGTGCCACGCCCAGCACTATGAAAGGCACGACAAAATTATCGACACTTAAAATGTTGCAAGCGTCGCCTGAAATTTTAGCTCTCAGTGTGAGTATGAGTGTGAGTGTGAGTGTCCTGCAAAGGATTTTGAGCCTGACGCTTATGTAAGCTTAATGTTTATGCAGCTTATGCTTCATAAATTCGCCACGAAAGGGAAGAGACAGAGAGATAGGGGGAGAGGGAGAAGAGAGAGGTAGAGAAGCAGCTCAGATGTCTTTGTCTTCCGGTGCGATGGCCGCCATTTTGTGCGCTTTTGCTTCAACTTCCGCTGCGCTGTGCATTTGTTTATTGCCAGTTTTTCATTGCTTCATTTTGGCAACGGCTTCCCCTTCCCTTTCCCTTCCCTTACCCTTACCCTTACCCTCTCTCTCTCCCATTCCAGAGACATTTCCTTTGACTGTATGTATTTTTATTTCCCCATTTCTGCAACTGATGAAAATATTTTTACGACAAGTTTTTCGCAAAAGATTTGCAACATTTGCAGAAAGCAGCAGCAACAAAAAGCGGAAGTTCTGCGAATCAGCGCAAAATGAACGCAACGGGTGGCTGGGAGGGGGTGGGAGTGGGAAAGGGGTAGGGTTCGGAGATTTTCAAGGAAAGCAGCTCAAATGAAACGCACATTTTGGCCATAAAACGCTTAACGCTGCTTTGCTTTCCCTTGTCTCTTTCCCCTTCCCCATCCCCTTCCTCTTCCCTGTTCCCGTCTCTTGCAACATCCGGAAGTTGTCATGTTTTATGTTTACATCAGAGCCAGAAGCAGCGGAAGCAGCAAAAGCAAGTGGCAAGCGGAAAGAGGGGCACGGTGGCACAATGTTGTGCAACAGCAGCAGCTACTCTTCTTTTCTCCCTCTCTCTCTCTCTCTCACTGTCTTTCGCTTTTTTCCATCTCTCTTCCCCAATTGCAATCTCTGTCTTTCTCTCATTCTCTCATGAATTTTGCATGCGGCAGCAGAAATTGCAAAATTATAATTAGGCAACTGAAACTGAAACTGAACGTGTTTCAACAACAACTGGTAAAAGAGACTTAAGTTTTAAAAGAATAACCGACTGTTAAAGACCCTGTAATTATTCTGTTGACAAAAACACATCGCAAACTTGTTTCTTGAACAACTTCCAAGTTTATACGCCGTTCATTATGGAATTTCTGGGATTAAACTTAGTATTATCCATCGAAAGTGCCAAAAAGAACAGAAAATGTTCAGAAATCTTTCTAATTTTTTGAGAACCATTTTTCTATCAATGTTGCTTTTAATTTGAAATTGTATTTGTATATTCAGTGGCATTGTAACATTATAAGACTATAAACCAAGTTTTTATAGTCTGTTCTCTTAGTTTGGGGACTCTCTTATAATGGGTAGAATATACAATAATGTCGCTAGATATTATCGTCTTTGAAATCAACGTATTAATGCAGACTGTTTCTGTTCTGTTTTGTTGGGGAAATGACTTTGATATATAATAGACCGTTTGTAATTTGTAAGTACAGGGTCTAACAACAACATATGAGCGGGTCAAAGGGCAATAAGTTCACTGTGTATGTGTGTGTGTGTGTGTGTGTGTGTGTGTGTGTGACGCTGCCTCTTCATTCTTGCCTTTTACAATTTCTGTTACGAAATCAACGCACGTTCGCACATAAAGTTCATTTTATTAGCTGACGTTTCTCTTCTTTCTTACTCACTCTCTCACACTCTCTTTCTCTCTCTTTTTCTAACTTCTTCTTTGGTCTGACTTGGCTTGATTCCTTTTTGCATTCTGCTACCATTTCTAATCTTCTGCTCAATGCGCTCAGCTACAAACACAGTGTGACCAGCTTGCATTCTGTTGACAAAAGCCAAACAAATGAAAGCTAAATACTTAATAAAAATTTAAAATACTGTTTTTAAAGTATTTGGCAGCCTTAAAAATAATGCAAATACATGCTAAAGAAATTTAATAAACGTAACTTACCATCAACTGGACTTTAAATGCAGTTTTCACAGCATCTAAAAATTAAACAAGAAAGAAAACCATTTCAACATTTAGTATTTTCAAGAGTTTGTCATCTTAATGTAAAAATGGTTGAAAGTCAACTTGTTTTAAGATAAGAAATTGAATAAACAATTTCGATTGATTTGATTAATTGGGTCTCACTGTTTTGAAGTAGCCTTAAAATAAGAATTTATCAGATTTTAAATAATTTCATTGCTATTTTTGAAGTTTGGCCACACTGTTTTGACTTGTCCTGATTAGCAAATGGCGAATTTGCTTTTCATTTTTTTGTGCTCCTTTTTCTTTTAATTTTTTCTTTTGCCTTTTCACAGCTGCCAAAGATGTTGGTAATAACTTTTAGTTGCGCTGCCACGCCTCTTTAAGGTTTTTTTTTTTTTTTTGGTCAGGCGCCAAATAAATATTCAATTGCAAATGGCAGACAGGTTGAAAAGAGAGTGGAAGTGGAGGGTGAGAGGTTAGAGGTGAGAGACAAGTGAGGTGGCAAGGTAAGAAGCTGGTCGTGTGGCACATGGCATCGCCAAATGGACGCGTTCAAATTGCAAATTGCGCTCGTTTACAAGCGAAATAAATGCGAGAGCGCGCTCAGCCATTAGCCATGCCACCCCCACCCCCACCCCCTCCTCCTCCCCATCACCATCCTCTGCCCCTGCCCTGCCCTGCCTAGCTCACCCCTCCCTTATTCCATCATCCCTTCGACAAATGCGGCTAAACGAGCTGGTTAGAAAAATGAAGCGTCGTGCCGCAAAGGACAAGTTGTTAGACCCTGTACTTTCTTCTGCTGCAGAGCAGTCATTTGTAGGCTCAGTTGTAGACAGATCAGATAAAGGATATATATGCACATGACTGCTCTATAAAATAAAAATATTTTAAAAGTTATGATTTGATTTCAAATTCACTGAAAGTATCAGAGATTTTATTTCTTTACAAAATCTAGCTGTATTTATGACGATTTTAATTAAAATTATTAATTTTTCGAACACTTCATACAATAAATGTACTTAATTTATCATTTTAATCAAATCTTTGGAATCTTTTTACATTTAAATTATAATAAATGCAATGTAATGTAATAAATTTGCTTTTTCCCGAGCTGTCAGAGATTTGTTGAATTTGTCTGATCATACTAATCATTAAAGAGTTAGTACAGGGCCTCTTACAGTCGGGTTCTCTCGAATTAAGTTCAAAAGACAGGCGGAGGCATTTTTGTGTTGCGTGCTTTTGGGCGCATAATTAGATAAGCAGCGTAATGTCTAGCCAAGCCCCCGCTATAAAAAAAAAAAATTCCTCTTTCTTCCCCTTAACAGTCTTCCCCATCCTTACAGTCCAACTACTATGGAACCTTGCCTGCTTTAAGCCTGGCCAGACATTGTCACAACAAGCTGCTGACAGATGACGCGTCATAAAAGCAGCGACGCAACAATGCGACGACAAATGTCTGAGGTTAGGGCCCCGAACTTAATGGAGGCGCCACCTGTGACTGAACCTGAGAACCAGGACGAGGACGAGAAGGAGCACAAGGATGGAGCTCAGGTTGGAAACGGGAACGAGGACACAACATGCAATTATACGCAATCAACATAAATCATTCAAATTGCCACAAAAAGCGAAATGTACACTTTGAATGTGGTCGAGCGAGAACGCAAATTTCAACTAAAAGTCAGGCCAAAATTGATGGAACAAGGGGTGGAGATGGAAGTAGAGACAATACAAAAAGGGGAGCAGTGGGCAACAAGGATAGACTAAGGTGGGGGGCTAATTTGCAATTGAAATGCCTAAGCCAAGACAAATTTTGTGCGTACGACGCATCGGTTGGCATGCAACAAAAAATAAAAAAAAACATAAGGAAAGCTAAGGAAAAACGGAAAACAAGTAAGAGAAATTTTTTCCTGTAACAGGCCGAAGACGGAAAACCCTTGCAAACCAATTTTTTTTTTTTTTTTTATTTAAGAATTGAAATAGAAATTAGAATAGTGTACTATTACCTTGATGCGGCAACTTAAACTATTGTAACATAAATATATTATTGATGCTATGTCTAGAGGAGCTAGGATAATATATATTGCAAACCAATGCGGACTAAACTAAAAGTATTGTAAAGAAAAATTACATAACTATACAACTTTTTCTCAAAAAAGTATCCTCTTTAATTTTGTTCAAAAAGTTTCAAAAACAAAAAGGCTTTCAAAAAAATCGTACAATCGTACATGAAATTTCATAAGGATTAAACAAAATAAAAAAGCAATCGTTCCTGTGAAATTTATTTGATAAATTAAGCAAAAGAAGCGCATAATTAAATATAAAATTCACGCAACAAAGAAAATTTAAATAAATATAAATGTTAAAATGTTAGTATTATAAAATCCACACAACAAATAAGAAATTCCTGTGAAATTTATTTGATAAATTAAGCAAAAAAAGCGAATGATTAAATATAAAATCCAAACAAAAATTACAAATAAAATATATATTAATGTAAATGTTAAAATGTTAGTATTGTAAAAATGTTGCCAAGAATATCGAAAAATGTTGACTAGTGTCTTGATAAATGACTTTTAATTAACTTGTAGCGAAAGGAAGAAATTAGTGTTTCAATCTCTTGGATTTAATATTTCATATTTCATATTAAATCTAATTTAATAAAATAAAAATAAAAAATACATATACTTTATGTGATTTAATTTTCTAGGGTATCTGTTACACATTGCAATATAAAATATTTATACCCTCTTCAAGTGTATTTCAATGTAAAGGCAAGAAAAAGCAAAGGACAGCAAAGGACAGGAAAGGACAACACACACAGGACATGGCGCAGGCAGTAGGTTTTTGGTTTTTGGGGTATGGCACGCATTACGCATACGCCCCGTTGTCAACAATTTTCAGCTGTGTAATGTGTCTCTCCTTATAAATGTGTGTGTGTGTGTGTGTGTGTGTGTGTGTGTGTGTGTGTGTGTGTGTGTGTGTGTGTCGAGTCCTGAGTCTGACAAATGCGACAACGGCACGTGAACCACAAGGCCAAGCCTGTCCAGGCAAATGTCAATGTCGCACAACAACATTTTATTCAAGACACAAGAAAAGTTGTCGCTTAAATATTATGATAGACAAAGTAATCCAAGTATCTGCATATACATTTATCTAGTATCTTTCAATCTATCTAATTGTAGGATTAGCAAGCAATACAAAGGAAAAAACTAATAACTAATGATGAGAGAATAGGTAAATAGGATATAAGTAAATATTAGTAAAATAACAATATTTAAAAACCAGAACAGTTGCCAAATTAACAAAACAAAATTCCATTTAAACCTGTTGACTTTTGTTAAAACTAATAAACTTTTTAAACAATTTACTAATTAATTTTGAGCTTTAGTTTAATTGTTATACGGTATCTAAATAAATATATTTTAAGAGGAAATCAACATGTTGTAAATACTTTTCACCTGTATACAAAATAAATGATTAAAGAATAATTAAAAACCAGAACATGCTCAAATGTCTCTTAAATATCATTAAAATTATTTAATTATAAGTATTTAAATATGTTCATGCCAAATTTAATATCGAAACAATCATTATTGGTGTTGTGTGATGATTTTGATTGCTTCACAGCTGCGAGATTAGGCAATTGAAAAGTTCGAAAACTCAAAGGACAATGCAGAACGAGATCGAGCTAAATAAGGATATTGAGGTGGAATCTTTTGCAGTCGTGACGTCATTCAGCATTAAACCAGTTCAAGAGATTGGGATCTAGATCCTCCGGGCTGTGCCCAAAGTAGTGCGACAATGCCAGTTGAGCGTATGAAAAAACGGCGGCGGGACCCAGTTCCAATGCCTCCTCCAATGTGACCCACATGCAGACCCCATGTGCACCCACGGGACAAAAAACATGCATATAGACAACGTCATTGAACACGGCATGATTTATAACGGCCATTGAAGTTGTATTGCCATTGGCATTTGCAATGGTGGACGGATTCAAGTTGATAACCATCTCGATATATTCTTAAAGAAACTAAAGAACTATAATACATCAATTATAACACATTATATAACTCAAGCTATCTTTGGCGCACCAAGAATTGTATACCCTTGCAGATTTCTACATATGACAGGAGGTTGATAATACAATATAGTTCGAAATGGGTCCGACTCTTAATAACGATACCAGACACACAATCTGTGGGTTTGGTTAAAATATCTAAAGAAACACAAAAGCTGTTCATACTTAATGTTGATCGTTCCTATGGTAGCTATATGGTATAGTGAACCGATCTGACCGGTTCCGATATATGTACTGCGTGCAGCAAAAATACAGATCTGTACCAAGTTTCATCAAGATGGCTACAAAAACTGAGAGACTAGTTTGCATAGACACAGACAGACAGACGGACAGACGGACATGGCTATATCGACTCAGCTCGTCGTCGTGATCAAGAATATATATACTTGATGGGGTCTGACACGCCTCCTTCAATGCGTTTCACATTTCCTGATAAAATTCTAATACACTCTGCAAGGGTATAAAAATAACAAAACTAACATTTTTCAACTGATTGCTGACCTTTGCTTTTTTTGTATATCCGGTTGACCCTTGACTTTATCTGCTTGCCACTTTGCCACTCGGATATGCGGTGTGTGTTGGCAATTCGCTTGCAATTTCGTTGAAAATTTTACTTGTGTCTTTTTTCTGATGTTGAGAAATTAAATGTTGGCTGACAAATTGTACAAAGGCAACACGTTCACGTCAAAATCCTCACGTCAAAGACCAGTGTTGCCACAGAATTGCGATTCAAATCATTGGCAACTTTGAAGTTATGCTAAATTCGGTCTTAATTAAGACCAGATCGAAATTCTCAAACAACCAAAAGGAATATTTAATCGAATAGACTTCCGATAGTTCGTTCCAATAGTTCGTTCCGATTGCTTCTAAATCCTATGCCAATTTTGTATATAAAAGATTTGCTTAGCTAAATCCCAAGCTAACCCTAGGGCTATTAATGCACAATAAGTTTTGCTCAGACCCAAAGTTTTCCAGCTTGAAACCTAACACAGACCTTAGGCCATGTTTTATTCATCTGCTTTGGCTTGTCAAAGGACTAACTTATTAAATCATTTGTTGTCAGCTCACTCCTTTCCTCTTTCACTTCCTTCTTGCCACTTGCCACGCCTTTCATATGCAGTTAATGTTTTGCCACAAAATTGCATCTTGAAAATGTTCAATTTTATTTGCTGCATTGAATCAAAATCGATGTCCTGGGAACAATTGTTTCTTCATTCTTGTTGTTGTTGTTGTTGTTGTCGTTGTTGCTGTCATTGTTATTGTCATTGTTATTGTCATAGTTTTTGTCATTGTTGTCGTTGTTGTTATTGTCGGTTGTTGTTGTTGCTGCTGTCAGTGCCATCGGCAATTAGCCAAAGACAACAATGGAGCAGCAATAAACATGGTCGGAAATCCAGAAGCAAGTTCCCAGTTGAAGGATAATACAGCAGCAGGATCTTTCTCACTCTCTCACTCTGTGTGTGTGACATCAAATGAACTGTACAAATGAAAGTCAGAAGGACCAAGTTGTCGACATCGCAATAGAGAGTCAGCCATGCCCACTTTTCTAGCCCCTCCATCGCCATGAAGTTCACTTTTGCCCTTCATCTTGCTGCGCTGTGTTTAGCGCTTTATTTATGGCGGCAAATGCAACGCGTAAATCACAAAGACACACACACATCCCCCCCCCCCACACACACACACACCAACACCAACACCAACACACACATTCACAGCTTGAAGCTCAACACAGGCCCCAAAGCAATTAAACTACAGTGGGACGCCCATGAAAAAGGGAAATATAAGTCAGCGACAATGCACTGGAAAAAATAGTACAGCGACTATAAATAGAAACTTACAAGATTCTAAATATACAGCAATTATCCCTGTTTGTACAAACATTAGTTTTTAACAGAGAATATATTTATCAAGCATAAGTTATTATTTAGTTCTATTACATAGAGGACTTTACAATCTTAAACAAATTGTCCTTAACATAGGATCCTTTGAGCAACAACTTAACGGAAACAAATCATTTTGAAAAAGTGTAAGTAATTGGTAGTAATTGGTAGTAATTGGTAGTAATTGGTAGTACTTGGTAGTACGGCTCGTGCCTCTGCACCCATGTTTAAAGTCTTGTTTTAATATAATACATGACTTTAAATTTCTTAATTGTTTCAATCTATTTTTGGCTTCCACAATTCTTAATACTAAAAATAATAACTATTAATATATCTTAAGTGTAAGATTTCATTGTTATTTAAGCTTATAAGATTCTTGAGATTACATTTTGTTGAGCTTTTTAAATAGGTTTTGTTTAAGATTTTATGGTTGTTTTTCTTCCAATCTTTATTGATGGATTAGGATTAAACCCTTTTTTTTATCAGTGTGGTGAAAGATTTGTAGTGGGGGGGGCTTACAGCTTATGCAACGACAGAGACAAGCAATCAAAGGAAAATTAATTGCGGAATGTGTGAAAAGTGAAAGGCAAAAAGCCCGTAAACCAAAAGACTTCGCCACAGGACGCAACTCAAATGGCGAATGTCGAATGTCGAATTGTGAATTGCGAATCGCGAATTTCGCAAATGTTCAATGGTGAATAACTTTACGAGTGCAAACTATTTATGGATGGAGTTGCCGTGGCAACTTTAGAAGACACACAAGAGGATTATAAATAGCATAGTAGTTAACGCTTCAAATCCTGTTGAATGTGGTAACGGAAACATGAATGAAAAGTTTACAAAAAAAAAACAACAAACAAAAAACAATAAATGGAGAAAGCTATAGTTATAACATTTTAATATTGCTTTTCGATTGTGGAATGTGGAATTATCCCAATCATTTAAAGCAATCGTCATCAGGTAGAAGAATTGAACATTTCAAGTTAAAGTTAACTGAAAAATTAAACTTATTAAAAAAATGCACTAAGCTACAGTGGAGCAAGCTCGACAGTAGGAGACCCAGTACTTTTTGAGTGCAAAGCGTTCATTAAAGATTGTTCTTCAATGTTGCATACTATCAATAGATGGCGCCACTTGATAAACATAGAGGTCGCTATGTCTCTTCTTCTTCCTTTTGTCCGTAACATTGTTAGTTAAATATCTTCCGCGTTTATTATCCGATTGGATGAAATTTTCTGGACTGGTTTGGACCATAGTTTTTATTATATGTACCAAAAAAAAGGCACTAGCACTAAAGGGGCTCTTGTAATTCGACTTCGAAGTTTTATATTTCAGTTTCCGGGGGCGGAGGGGGCGTGGCGAAAATCTAAAACAAACAGACGGACAGACGGACAGACAGACAGACGGACATCGCTATATCGACTCGGCTGTTGATGCTGATCAAGAATATATATACTTTATGGGGTCTGCCACGCCTCCTTCTGCCTGTTACGCACATTTTTTTTATATCATATCGATTGCGGCTCTTCTCTTTGGAGCTATAAGTCTCCACCTCCAAATGAATCCTTATTACAACCATATGTTGGAGCAAAATTCAAGTATAGTGTGACTGTAAGTTACGCCTACTTTTTGTAAACAAAATTAATTTCTCTTGTTTGTTATTAGCATAACATACAAGTGAAATTCACCCTTGGCATCATCTCTTTCCAACACTATAATGGCTGCTTTCCAACACTGTTTAGCTTACATCTCCACATTTGCTCTCCTTTTCACCTTTTGTGGCATTTTGTTGAGTCATTGCAAACGTTTGATTTTCAATATTCGACGCTGCTTCATGTGGACAGCCATATGCCATTTGTTCCCTGTCGCTTTCTCCACCGCTCTCCATTTTTTCTCTCTTTCTCCTTTTGATCCTTCGCTTGTTGTTCCCTTGTCCTTTGACGAGCTCTTAATTAAGACATCGTTACGCGCCATTTTCTGTGGCCTGTTGATGCGATGACAATTGAAGTTCCTGGCAATGTTGCCAAAGTAGCTTTTTTCCCGTTAAATCTGGCTTTTTCAAAGTCTAAAGTTTTTGAAATTAATCGCAAGCCGCAATCAGCTGATATCCAGCTTTTTTTAAAAAGTGCTTGGCTTTTCTACCTCTTATTTTGTTTCGGAATAAATAAATAAAATTTACATCATTTCATGGCTGACTTTTCAATTTTCTGATCAACTTTAAGACGATATTGAATATGAATAAAAGTCTATAAAAAAGTGTTAGCAAACTTGAAAAAAGACTTAAGTTTTTCCAGATTTCTTTGATGAAAAATTTAGCTTTCAGAGTATAACAAAGAATCTATGAAAAATTTTAATGAGCCTGAAAAATACATTAAATTTTTACAGCATTTTGTGATGACAAATTTAGCTTATTTTCGACCTTCTTCCCACCACCAAAAAGAGCTTTTCTGGTTTTTTTTAAGTAGGCAACACTCGTTCTTGGATTCACACACAACACAACAATTCTACAGCACACACACACACTTGTTGTTCATTGAACTAAGGAGTTTTTGGGAGAATGGGAAGCGGCCAGTGTTTGACATGCTTAATTAAAATTGCAGGGTTATAAGGAAAGGGAGGTAATACATAGGGCTGGATATCGATTTATCGACAAAATAGGTTCATCTCTTTTCAATTTTTTTATTTAAATTTAATTATTTTATGTATTTAAATTTTGCAATATTTAAATGCACATATATTCTGTGTGATGTGTCAATATCGATACTTTTTATTGCCGCTACCCATCACTAGAATAGAGCTATGGGCGGTAACTGCTATGGGAGGGTGTAAACGGGATGCAGAGTCATACAGCATTCAGCTTATAATGAGCCGCATCGTTGGAGCATCAAATGCGTTAAATCTTCATGAAATATTTGACAGGCTGCAAGTGAGAAGAGATGGAAGGGCGATAGGAAGAGATGAAGGATAAGGAAGTAATGGAGAGGAAGTAGCTGGGAATAGGAATAGAGAATGTGGACCTTCTCGTTGCGTTGGTTACGTGCCTTACGTCTTGAACTCTCTATATATCCGGCATATCCGTATAGCTGACACATCCGTTGCAATTCTTCTCCTTCTTCTGCTCCTACTTATTTCTCCTATCGTCTTCATCTGTTTCACTTGGCTCTTCTACCACTTTTTGCCACCCTGGCAGCTTGCCCAACGCTGTCGCTTGACTCTCTGCCAGGTGCCTGTTGGCTGGTGACTGGTGACTGTGTGACTAGAGAATGGTTACTGGTTACTGGTGACTGGTTACTGGTGACTGTGTGCCTGGTGCCAGCCATGCGTAAGATATTGGCAACCACAATGCAAACGCTTCATCTTTCTCCTTTCCTTCTCTTACTCTTCCTCTGTCATTCCATTCTCTCATTTTCCTCTCTCCTCTCATACACACGCACACACACACTTCATAATGCACGATAGCTGGCAATTTATTGCAATGACGACGACAAGTTGAAGCCAAGGTTAAGCACCGTTCAGACCCATTCACAATGGTTCTTGCCATCTGGTTGGCAAAATACGAATAGCATTTGCTATTTCAACCTTTAAATTGCACATTGAAAATGAACTGTTCAGCTAGCTGTACTTCAAAATTTAAACAATTGTAGTTACAACAACTGTTTCTCAACTGTACTTTCTATTGAATTGCACTTTCAATTGAAAGGCAATTTCATTTTAGCAGATTGAATTGAACAGACATTTCACTTACAATTAAACAGACTGTACTTTATTTACTTTAAATAAATGTTTTTTTATATTTTGTTAAATAATTTCATTCCATTTCATTTCCATTGAAAGGTAATTTCATTTGAATACACTGCATTTGGATGAAATTAAACGGACATTTCAGTTGAACGAACTTTACTTAAATTAGTTGAGTTTACACTGTTTAATAATATGATAATTGTTTTAATAAAAGAGATTGTACATTCCATTAGTTGAAAACACAATCGGTTTGCTCTGTTGAAATATACATTTGTACAGAATACAGCTTTAAATATGTATGTATAATCATTGTCATGACATTTGTTTAACCAAATTTGAGCAGCCAATTATAGTTTAGTGTTACAAAACACTCAAACTAGTGTTGCATAATCAACTTGAACAACTGTTGTGTAAAACTTCAAGAGATATAAATTGGATATCAAGCAAGTTATGCACTTGCTGTTGCCCCCAATTGTTATTTGTTATTTGTTATTTGAGGTGTTGCTGAGCACTTGTCCATGCCAAAACAGTGTTGAACAACAACACTTTAACAATGCATGCATTGCAAAACAACCGCTGTTTATTTTGTTGTTCAGCTTTGTTCACTATGGAAAGTTATTTGGTTACTGAGACGTGTCTGCGCTTGTCGCTATGCAGCCTCACCATCCCTAGTACCAACCCCCTACCCTTAACCCCACCTCCACCCTCTGGTAGGACACCTAGTTTCGCGGTGTCTGCAAAGGTCAGCAAGAACAAGTTCAACGACTGACACAAATATTTGCCAGGTTCACCTCATTGTTATTGCTGCTTGGGGTTACAAGTGAAAGAGAGGGGCGCTTAGGGGGTTAAAGGACAGGCTTGATGTTGGGTTTTATGTAGGGTCCTTCCCCCTCCCCCATCCCCTCTCACCCACTCACACTCCCACGTTTTGGTTAGTTGCAGCCATAGACAAAAACAAGCAGAGTAGAGGGACATCACAGCCCAACAGCAACATAAACAATTTATGCACAACGAGCTCTATCAATGGAAAACTCTCCTCTGACTCTTCTGACTGCCAAGGGTTACGAGTGGGCGGGGTAGATAGAGGTGGTAGTACCAAGGGTTTGAGACTTGACTGCAGTTTGCCAACTCTTAGCTTTGCTTGTTAGTTTAGTGTAAACAAGCAGGCGTATGGACGGAGAAAAACAAACAAAGGAAACCAACAAAAAAGAACAAAAAACAAAAAACAACAAAGAATAAAAAACAAAAATAGACAAAAGACAAAAGAAACGAAAACAAGTTTAAAATGCAAGACTACCTGCCACTCGACCAAGTGTTATCCTGTAACCTCAAAAAATAAGCAATTATAACTAATACAACAATACAAAACAGTTGTAATAACAAGATTTTCCCGATTATATTCAAAAAATATCCGAAATTTGTTGGAAATGATTTCATGATTGCAAGATAGTTTTTCGATAGTTTGAAAAAAGTGAGACAAGTGTTGGTCTTATAAAGTAATATCGCCAAACTATCGCCTTGATATCTCTTAACTTTTCTGTTTTCTATGCAATGCTTAATAACTTATAAATAGTTCGAAATTAGCACTGACTTATTATATCATGTTATCAAACTATCGTCAAACTATCGCCTGGATATATGCAATACACAATAGTTTATAAGTAATTCGACAATAGCTTTAGGAATATTTGGGAATATGATATTATTTGTATAATCAAACAATATAGCAATAAGTTATTGACAACAATAAGGAACTAAGAATAATTTGTATAATCAAAGTGTCACCTAGTTTAATTAGCAAACTATCGGAAAACTATCGCGAATATATTTTTCAACTTTCCGGATGTTACACGTTCATGTTTGCTAGTTCTAGAGTTACGGGGTATAGCAAAGAAAACTGCGGGTCATTTGAATGCATGTTTGCTGGCAGAGAATGGAAAGCAGAAAGGGTAGGAGTGAGCTAAAAGGGGAGTGGCTCTCTGGTATAGTAAAAAGAGAAGAACGTGGCAACGGGGGAAAAACAGAGCGTGGTCCAGCGTGGCATCAATGATAAGCAATGGACTCGTGAAGCCGCAGTCAACGCTGGACGGCGGTCAAAGAAGTCAACACGCAGGCAAAGGGGAAGAGAAAGCAGATAGAGTGAAAGAGTGGGAAGTGAATGCAGGCGAAGGGGAAGGTGGTAGACCGAGGGAAGTTGCTGGACAAAAGGGGCAGCCAAATGAGGCGCAGGCTGGGGCAGAGTCAATGGTAAATATTTATCTCTCGGCTGCACTTGAGATTAACTTCCCATACAGATGCACTCGACAGGGGTGTGTGTGTGTGTGTGTGTGTGTGTGTGTGTAAGCACAACACAAACACACTCAAAAGTGAAAATGGAAAAAGTTTTCAATGGTTTTATCATGTTTACTTTTATTTGTGTCACTCGAGTGGTTGTATAAGCCACGGCACGACCCGAAGCTCTCGGACCAGAAGCCAGAGAGTCCCAACACACACACGCACATACACACACACACACACACACACACTGAGAACAAGTAAGAACGCCATAGTTGAGTGAGCTCGACAATGAAATACTTGCTACTAAAAATAAATAAATAAAATAAGTAAATTGATAAGTTATATCTTAAACGATATCTATATCATATTTAACTTAAATGATTATCTCATTTGGTTCAGAAGATATATGGATAAATTGTTAGCAATTTTGATAGCTCTAGCTCCTATAAAGATCTCAGATCTTCATCGTCTAGGACATCATTGACAAGGCTTGTTACATACATGGACACAAAGTGATTGCACTTCAGTAACTTTTGGGTGCCGTGCATAAGCAGAGAGCGAGGGAGACACACACATATGGAGCGTATTTTCAACACACTCCAGGGAGATCACTGGCAGCCGTGAAGTGTTGTCTCTCCTCTCCACGTTCTCCCCCTTCAGCCCGTTGTCAAAGTCGAACTCTCCAGAAGGGAACTCCCCCGAAACCCAAACGACAAGTGACAGCGTTGGATTTCGATAAGGACAAAGGACACAGCCAAAGCAAGCAAGGACAATGGAATGTTCTACTCTTACTCTGCCTCTCTCTCTCTCTCTCTCTTTCTCTATCTTTATATCTCTATGTGCAGCTGCTTTGGGAGTCTCCTGTTCTTCCTGCTGCTCTCCTGCTTTCCTTCTCACTTACTTGCAACTTAGGCAACCACTGAGCCCACTTTAATGTCACTTCACTTGCCTGCACACACCAAAAAAAAAAGAACCCATCGAACTGTGCATCGCATCGAGAGGCAAGTCCTTGTGCTTCTTCTTCTATTCCCTGTCACCTGTATTTTTCCGTTTAATAAGCTGCTAAGCTGCTGAACCAAGCAGTCGACAGCCAGAAGACATTCAGACTATACTCCAAGTCTCATGATTTAGCACAGTTTATGATCCTGGCCTTATCATATGCTCTTGGCCAACTGTCCACCTTTCATCCACCCTTTCATTCCACCCACCTGTCCAACCTATTCACCTGTTCACCTCCTTGAAAACTGTCTCTCTCTATGAGCATAGATTTTTTTTAGACTTTTTATGAGTCTTGGGAAAGCCTTGCCCAAAGTTCATATCCTCAAATGAACTCTCAAATGAACCGCAAAATGTGCAGAGATACAAATAGAATGGCGATACTCTAGAAAAGGTGGAATAAAGTGGAATAGAAAGGCAATGATAAAGATTGAAATAGAGTAAAATGGAATGCAATGGCATTGAAATCACGAAAATCTTATTCCAAATGAATTCTCAACTAAACTCAAACAAATTAAAGGTAAATACTTTAAAAAAAAGGATTGGTAAAGTATAGAATGAAATGGAATGATGTATAACCTAATAAAATCCAATTCCCAAATGATTTAATCCAAGTGATCTTTTGGCTAAACTGCAAAAGAAGTGAAGATAGAAATAACTGTATGATGGAATGGAATGAAATAACCTGATATAGAATAACACAACAGAATTCTATAAAACAGGATTAAATATTTAATAAATTGAGATTATAAAGAAATCAAATATTGGTAGAATAACACAACAGAATTCTATAAAACAGGATTAAATATTTAATAAATTGAGATTATAAAGAAATCAAATATTGGTAGATACTTTAAAAAAAGGATTGGTCAAGTATAGAATGAAATGGAATGATGTATAACCTAATAAAATCCAATTCCCAAATGATCTAATCCAAGTGATCTTTTAGCTAAACTGCAAAAGAAGTGAAGATAGAAATAACTATATGATGGAATGGAATGAAATAACATGATATAGAATAACACAACAGAATTCTTTATATTTTAATTAATTAATTAATTTAATAAATTGAGATTATAAAGCATTCAAATATTGTTAGAATGAAAAACCACTTAAGAGAAAGAAATCAATTAAAATATTATGGTATGGAAACTTTTAAAAAGGGACGTTAAGAAATTAAACTATTTAAATTGCCATGTGTCCAGGAAGTTCAAAAAGCTATCCCAAAAATACTCAAATGGTGTCAAGAGGAAGATTTGAGATTATCGTAACACTATTTTTGATGTTTACTCTTCCAGCTCAGAACTATATAGTATGGTTAATGTTGCCTTTATTATATATTATATTGAATTCTTGTTGAAATAACAAATAAATGTCAGTTTAAGAGTTCAGTTGTGCAGGGTACATTTTAGTCTGGCACACTTTCATTTGTCTCGCTTACATTTTGTATAGTTTACACTATTCCAATACACATTCTATTGACTTGTTTGTCTAGTTTGTAACGCCCGCATTGCCGTTGTTACTAATTAATGAAAAATATACCCTGTTGACACCCACTATACACACACTAAGCACACACACTATACACGCACTCTACACACACACACACACACACACATACACATATAGCATACACTCACATAGCCCTCATGTGTTGTGCAATTCGCTTTTCTGTGAATTTTTCGCATTGATTGGCTCTCGATTGTTTTTTGTTTTGTGGCCATTGCCTGGGAGGATGGGATGGGGAAAACCCGGAAAAACCGGCTTTTGTTTTTGCCAGCCTTTATGTTGGGTGCTTACCCCTCCTCCCCCTGTTTGTTCACCCCTTAGGGCCTACTTCATAGCTAGGAGGGTGTGACAAGTGTGCGATCAGAGATAAACGCCAATGTTTTCCATTGTTGTCTTTGTTACAGTTGCTTTTTGCTAGTTGCTGTTTTGCTTTCATTCTCTTATTTCATCTTTTGTTTGGCCTTTTATCAAGTAATTAGTTCGACATCACACTCTCTCTTTTTGTCTCTCTCTCTTACCCCGCTTCTTACGCACAATTATTGCCAAAGGTCAGCTGCCAAGGCTAATTAAAATCGCAGCTCAGACGGAAGGATTAATCTTATGCTTGAGATAAACGAAGGCTGCAATTTAACGAAAAGTCTTTAAACCATGTTTGCTCTGAACAATTTATTACTTTCAACTTTCTTCAGGTTTTCCTATATCCATGGACTTGCGAGGATTTTGAGAATGGCCGATCAATCGAGAGATAAAAACTCTGCAGCTTTAATAACTGGCTATTCTTTTTGTCACTTTTGTAAACGAACTATTTAAAACATGTAGGGACAAACTATGTTTCAAATCTTGTTTAAAATTACATTCCGCCTAAAAATCGGTTTAGTTTTGACGAAGTGATGCTAGTTTGTCGTCAGAAAGTCCTTTGATGATAATGTTTCTATAAGGCAACCTTTCTTTCTATTTATACTTTAAGATATTTTAACTTATAGGCATATAATTAAGCTAAGAAACAAAGTTGGGTTCGTTTCTTTTAATAGTCCGATTAATCTCAATGTTATAGATACCTTTGAAATCTACATTAACTTTGTTACGTTATAAGAAAGTAAGCTTCAGCTTCTGAATTGAAGATGTTAAGAGCTTACAAAGCTTCAACATTTCATTAAGTTGTGCAGTAAATTTAATCTAAAACAAGTACTTAATTAAAATACAACCACTACTACTATAATATATTAAGTTTAATCTCACTCTATAATTTTAACAACTTATAAGTTGGCAACTTTACATAAATGTTATCGCTATCGATAATTATCAGAATTTTGTAGTAAAACACATTATAAACTGTATAGTTTAGACTATTTTCTGCTACAGAGGATGCTTTTGATTCGTTTAATGCTTCGACAGAAGTTCAACATCAGCTCACAAAGCATTTCATTTTCAATGCTTTGACAACTTGGCAATCTATTAAACAGAATTTGTTTCAATATTTTTTTCGTCGGGGAATATAATTTGCAACGCAGCTGCACAAAAAGCTCATTAAACAGACAGACAGACAGACAGACAGACAAAACTTGAACTTTTGAGTGGTTTACTGCCGCTGTTTCAGTTTCCTTTCACCTCCAGCCTTCTCTTACATTTTCCATTCCTTGCCTCTCCCTCTCTCCACATCCTTTTATCTTTCTCTCACTCAATCTGTTTGCATCTCTCCTCACCCCTTTGTCATGGCCTTTCTCTTTTCGCACAACTTCTTTACAGTTTTCTTTTATCTGTACATTTCGTTTGGTGTGCTTACAATTTTTAAGCGGATTTTTATTTTTTCAGATACCCTGTAGTCTTCGGTTGTGGTTGAATGGGTGTTTTAAACTCAAACAAAGTAATCTAACTGACACAATTGTTGATATTGCATTTTTATATTAATATTTGTCTCGAATTTTTGCCGAACAAAAAGTAAATGTTCGAAAGCTTTAAAAGCACATTATTGCAAATTATCTCAATATTCCAAGTTACTTGTTGCCTTTTCAACGTCAATTTTTGTGCGAAAACATTAAAGAAGCACATTTTTCTATCTGACGACGGACACGGCTCTTAATATTTTAAAATCATCCGACTTGTTAAAAGAAGTTGTAAACAGAGCAAAGCTTCCAACAAAGACATTGTCAAACTATAATTATGTGATTAGTTATTTAATAATTGTTTACAGGGTAACTGCTGGTTGAGCTCACTCGCCTAGAGCGTTCAACATTATTTTTTGTATTTTGATTATTTTTATTTTGGTGCCATTTGAACTTTTAATGTGCGTGCTGTGCCACTGTCCGAGTGCCTCTCTAAGCGGCTCTTTGGCCCCTCTCTCTCTCTTTGTCTCTGTCTCTCTCTCTCTCTCTGTCTTTGTCCCTTTCTCTGCAGTGCTTGAAAGCCCCTTTCTCCACCTTTCTATATAGCTTTCCTTGCATGCTTTCCACAGCTCTGCAATTTATTGCACACATTGCGATCCATTGCATTAAAGTTTAAATGCCACGCGCTGGCGAAACATTTCAATCAACGCCAACGCAACGTAGAACTTGCAAAATGCCACACCCAAATTGGGTAGGAGGAGAGGGTGTGTGTGTGTGTGTGTTGGGGGGGGGGGGGGGGGGAGGAGGTGTTAAGTTCAATTCAGAGACGAACAAACGCATTGGCATCCATACGCATTCCCATGGCAGCGATGAGTCTTTCCACATGAACACTTGGAACTTTTGGTCAGTTGCACTTACAACATCTCTCTCTCTCTTTGTTGTAACAAGTCGAAATGAACTTGATACAAAAAAAAAATACATACAAGAAAAACATAAGTCGATTTGTGTTGCAATGTTAAACTTTTCCATTGAGCAACTATATCAAGAATTCCTATCGACTATACTTTTTCCCCGACTATATCCCTCCTCCCTATTTCTAGCTCTGGGTGTCTCTCTTAATAATTGAAACCAATTCAATTTCTTTAATTAGTATACGGCTAAGCAATGTCTAGTGAATTTCGGTACACTTACTGCCTTTTATAGCGAGTAGTAAATATTTTGAACGCAGCCTGATCCTATATCAATATCATATATCATATAGAATACGAGATAGTACAGATTTGTAAAGATCTAACTTTTTTAGAAATTGATCACATTTTTTAATTATATTTACCATATCTACTATTATTATTTTCAGTTAATCTATATTTTACTATATTAAATGTCTTTTCTTTAATTACCGATTTCAATAAATATCATTTTTTAACATATTTATCCTTCAAAAATTATTAACAAAAATCACAGATTGTACAAATATTTATAATAGGATATATGAATAATTTGTACCACAAACAAATAAATTATGTTATTTAAGCGCTTTAGCGATACTCACTTAAGCAGTAAGAAACCCGTATTTATAGTTGCTCTCTCCTGATTAGATTCCCTCTCTCTCTTTCTTCCTCTCAATCGCAGTCTCTCTCACTCTGCTTACTCCTTTCTCCGTATTATTCATGAATTTCTTTATATGGTGTTGTTGTTGTTCATTTATTTATGTTGTTGTTGTTGTTGTTGTTGTTGTTTAGCGTATTTTCGACAATTTTGCCAAATTGAAATGTGCGCAAATTTAAATTGCTGCTGCATGCTTTTAGGCGCCATCGTTAGCGGCATTTTCCAGGCGCTTGAGCACGGAAAATGCACATACATATATACACACTTACGAACACACATATAGAGACAGACAGATAGCAAAAAGCCTCATTTTGAGCATGGTAAATATTGCGCATACGTCATGTTGGCTTTAGCGTTGGCGACAATTACCGTTAGCGGCTTGTGCAATTTATGCGTTGCATACTTCTCTCAACACTAACGATTCCCAATGCAAATGCCAGGCTTCATCCTTGTCCTCTTTCTCTTTCTCTTTCTCATTCTCTGCACTCTTCTTCCATCCCCTCTCTTCTCAGCACTCCATCGTTGGTCTAGACTCTAGACGGCTCGTGCACACAAATTAGCCAAGTAAAATTGGCTGCCACTTGATGTTGTTGCCTCTTGTTGAAGGCAACGTCGACACACAGTCGACAGTTTGTTGTTGGCGTTTGTTCCTCATTTGCCACGCCCATCGCTTAATGCATTTTAATTTGCACTTCTCTATCTTCCCTCCTCCCTTCGCCCTATTCTCCTCTTGCAGTATTACTTTTTTCGCGTACACAAAAACTATAAATTAAAAAGGGTTTACAACAAACTCATGCGAAATGTTTGCGAATAAAAGTTTTTCAGCTTGCGGTTCATTTTGTTTTTTTTTTTGCTTATTTTCTACACCCTGTAAGTAAATAGAAGTGACAGGGTATGATGAAATGTGCGTCGGCGTTGAGTGAAATGCTGCAAACCTACAAAATGAGCTAAAACCTTTTTTTTTTCTTTGGCGTTTATAGTTACAGAATGCAATTTAAGTTTAATTCCATGAAGATATCATGCTGAATTTTGTTATACAAGCACTTTAATGTGTTTTCGTAATTTTCCACTTCAAATTCATACTATAACTGGAGTGGCAAGAAGGAAAAACACATTTTACGTACTTAACAAATGATATAGGGACAGTTTAATTTAACATGGCTGAAGATATCAAGCTGAAATTCAGTATATAGGCAGAAAAAAAAGTTAAATGTAACTGTCTGTAGCCAATATATTCTCAGCCAAAGCTGTTAATATTTAAAATGACACAAGTCTAGCTGAAAATCGATAGATTAATTAGTACTTTAGGCAGGCAAAGAACTGACAGTGGATATTAAATATATCAGAAATGATATAGGAACAGCTAAAATTGACAAATCTAAAGTTATAATGCTGAAATTTGGTGAATGAATACCTAAGTTTTAATAAAAGAAATAACTAATAAGAAATAACAACTATTTAGTTGGCTTGAAAGTTTACAAAACTGATATAGGGAATGGAAGAATGCACTAGTATGCTGAAATTTGGTATGCAACTGTTTACCATTTACAGGGTATTAGCTTAACTTGGCACTTGCAAATAGCTCTCAAATAGTTTTCACTTATTTTTCTGAATTGTGTTGTGCCGCTAAAAGAACGGACGCACAGCCTTTTGGAGGAGTGGGCGTGGCAGAGTTGTTTATGTATATACATATACCATGAACAGACTGATGCGAATGTGGATGTGGATGTGGATGTGGATGCGGTTGCGGATGTGGTAAGGCTTGGCGTGGAAAAGCTCATTAAATTAGCATTGATAATTATTTTAAATTAGTTCATTAAGTTGTGAAAAATGTTGTTGTCCTCGTTATTGTTGTTGTTGTTGTTGTGTACCCAAAGCGATTTATTCTTGTCCTTGTGTTTAGTTTTTATACATAATTCTTTTTTTCCTGTTTCTTTTTTTTTTTGTGTTTTACAATATTCCAGCTGTTGTTGTTTCTGTATAATCCGCTCATGTAACTGAAATTAATTTGATTGCTGATGTTGTCTCAGCTGCTTCATTAATCAAAGTACCCCCATCAGCATCAAGGGACTTCTATCTTCTATCTCTCTTACCATCATCTCCACCATCTCTGTCGCTCATGAATAATTAAATATGGAACATAGTTATCCCTGTTGCCCGTCGAGGCGGCTCAAAACTTATCCATCAAATGACATTTCCGTTGATGCGGGTTTCCTACTAGCTACGATAAAAAAAAATAAAAATAAAAAAAAATGAAAAAATGTAACCATTTTGAAATCTGGCAGCTTGTGTTGTGTTTGTTTTTTGGCCATTGGGCTCTCGACTCTTTGAGCTTTGGGCTTTCGTTCTCCCTTTGTTTTTCTCTGTTGCTCTCCTCCACTGTTTGTCTTTCGTCACTGGCGTTATGTGTGGCTCAGCTGTGGCGCCTCCATTGCCACTTTTTTCTTTTTCCACTTGCCACTTGTTACGGTTCAGCATTCACACATTCATCAAAAATTGTGTCAAATTTTGTGTACAACAACTTTCAATGTGTAGCAGAAGAGACGAAGAGAAGAAGGGACTTTTTTTTGCTCACTGGACGCACATTGCTCATTGTCAGACATGATGATTTCTGCTTTCGGTCATGGGCTCAAACTTGGACTCGGAATCGGACACGGACATGAATGTGCCGCCCAAAGGCGGTTGTCTATTTTTTGCATTTACTTTCTAGTCTGTCTGTTGTGAGTATCACTTTTGTATATGCTCTATAGAGACTATAACAGAGATGAGAAAAGATGGAATACGGATAGTAAGAAGAGACAAAAAACTAGACATAAAAAATAAACACTTTTTGATAAGCAAATACAAGATAAATACAAGTAACAGAGAGATACACGTTAATAAAAACAACTAAAGATTAAGATATAACTAGTAGAAGCAGTGAGAAAATGTTAGCAACTACCATATATATAATGTGTGTTTGTAATTCACTTTTAACTGAGGCAAAATTCCAAAACAAACCTAACCTACTTAGAATTCACAGGAGCCTACATACCAAACTTGGTGTCTCTAGCTCTTACTCTGATACAGAAATATATACAGACTATGCAGATTTTCCTAAGGCCGTTTATGATTTAGAAAGCTCTGAAAAACTCTGAAACTCGTTATAAATAGGATCTGTAGTAAATATTCTGCCAAACAGAATCTGTAGTAAATATTCGGAATAAAAGAAAATATGTAACCCAATTTAAGCTCAATGAGTCAATAACATATTCAAGTCATTACTGAAAACAACAAATAGTTAAGCCATAAATTGCTTTTAAAAATTGTACACATATGTATTATGAGAAGGTGCTGGAGTTGTCTTAAATTTTGTATATCCTTATACGTATATATACGTAGTTATTATAATAAAATAAATAAAATCCGATACGATTTAAAGGATTTGATAGACTTTAAACGAACTTAAATCCTTTCTGATTGAAGAGATTTATTAAATTTGCAACTAACTTAAATCCTTTTCCGCTGTTTATCATTGAAAACTGAAATTTCTCTCTCTCTCTCTCTCTCTTTCTCTCTGATTGTCTCTTGAGAATGTTGTATCTCTATTCAAAAAAAAAATACGAATAAATTTAGTTGTAGAGCATTTGAGTTGTCGTCTTGTCAAATTGAGTTAGCATTCTGCATAAGTTCGGACCCGCCTTCAGTTGCGTCTGTTCCTCCACAGATTTCATCTTGTAGCAACCTTACTGCCTCTAAAGACCTCCTCCTCCTCTCTCTCTATATATATATATATACATATATGTGTGTGTGTTATCACCGCTGTCGCCGGTTTTTCTGTGTGTTTCCACAGAGTTTTTCTAACGCCTAAAAGTGAAAAAAAAACCCTCACAGAGAAAAAAGAAATGTAGAGACAGGCAGCAGAAAAATAAAGAAAATATGGAAAACTGTTTTACCAGTTGTGGCTACACCGAAAATGTTCAATGGGGAATGGGGAAAATGGGGAAATGTGGAGGAAAAGCCTGCATAATATTTGGCCATGTGGCAAGCGCGACCATGTGGCATCAACATCTCTTCTTCAACATTCGTTTTTTCTCACTGTTATTGTTGGTGTTGTGCAACATTCGTAGCAGAGACACAAAAAACAAAGTGACAGCAGAATGGGCGGTGGACAAGAGGGCGTGGCAGCGTAACGCATTGGCTTGTTATCCTTAAAGGATATACTACATACCATACAGTCGAATAGCAAGTGCCGAGCATGCCACACGTGTGTGTGTTGCATGCCACATGCAAATACCGTAACTCCAGTCACTTTGTAAGCCTATATCAGCCGATACCCTGTAATTGCCATGGGATATCCTTAAATATATTTGCATTTGCTAATTGCAGCACAATCAAAGGGTATTTCCCCAGTCGTTCAACGGTTGTGCTGTCGCTTTACGTGTAATTCCTGACTGCCAAATGAGTTTCGTGTGGTCAGCCGCATGGAAATTTACACCTCCATCCCTTCCCTTCCCTCACCCCACCCCACCAAGCCACGCCCACTTCCCTGCTGCCCCATTCGTCATTGTGTATGAATTTTATGTAAAACAAAAGGCAAAATGGAATTCGTTTTATAAATTTGTTAACTACAAACACGAAATCAAGCTACAAAATGTACAATAACAGCAAACACCAAGAAATTCATATGATAGTGTGAAAGAGACGGTTGAGAAGAGTGTCAGAAGAGAGAGAGAGAGAATGAGATGAAGTGATTTCAACTTTATGGTTAAAGCTGAAAGCGTAAACTGCAACTGAAGCATTTCTCATACCCAAAATTGCAAGCTTAAATGTAGCGTAAGACAAGTGCTTTCTCGCTCTTCTTCTTTGCCATATACCCTGTAGTTATGCAAGGGTATACCCCTGTAGATACAATAAACATGTTCAAGTTTATAACACTTATTGCATTTTCCACGTTTCCAAGTCAATAATGAAGAAATTTTTTAACTACAGTCTTATCGATTCTACCGTATCAAACTTGCATACTATAGTATTCGGATTATCTAAATTATTATTTGATTTATTAAGCAAGTCAAAAAGTTTGAATTCAAATTACAATCCCATTCACTTCTTATGTTTTGAAAATTTTGGTATCAAATTAAAAATTTCAGCCCGGTAGCTCTTCCCATTTCGTCTGCACGGTGATGATTCAGTCAGTGAATCAGCACAGAGTTTTACAAATATAATATAATATATTATATAAATAAAATATATAATATTATAATAATAAAGAAATGAAATAGTATTGAATTGTACAACAACGGCCTAATTAAATTATACAATTAAATGATATAAAATAAAATAATTCAAAAAATTGGCACAATTAAATATCACAAAAAGTGTTTTCTACTTACAGGATATCTTTTCGTTGAGTTGTTGCTTTTGGTGTTGGTGTTGGTGTTGTTCTTATTCGTAATTTGAAGTCCATTCGTTGGGCTTTCTTCATGAATTTCATGAGTTGTCTCCTGTTTCAGTTGCAGACTCTCCATTCTATCCAAATGGCATTGCCACTGATTATGCCAAGTGTCCCGAAGGCAACTTCCACCTTTAGCTTCATGCCGAGCCTTAAGTTTCCTCATTGCTCTTGATTTTCTTGTTGTTGTTCTTATCGTTGTTCCCCATTGTTGTTGTTGTTGCTGTTGTTACGCAATCTGTATAATTGAGCAACAGAAAGAGGCAGTGAGCGGGCTGTCCAGCACAGGCAACGATTGAATAGCCGAAAAGAAGCAATTGGAAAACGAAAAGAGAACAATTTCAATTACCAATAACCGTACATTTGATACGCTTTCTCAAAATAATAGCTACAAGGATTCATTATACATATTTCGAATACTTATTTACGAATAACAAAGAATATAAAATAAAATAATTATAAATATAAATATAAGTAAGCAAAAATTAAAAAATTCAACTCGGAATTCAAAAATCAGAAAATATAAATATTTTATCGTTAACATTCGAAAGATAAGCTCTGACTGACTTTTGGCTAGAGAAAGATAAGTAATAAGTTTTTAAATTAGAACATTAAACAAAATAAACTACACAGAAAAAAATACATTCTTAAAATCAAGATTAAAATACTTGTTTTTAGCTTAAATTTTTTTAAGTACCATATCTAGTTTAATCTGAATTTTTGGGATTGAATTTGCGGATTAAACTACAATAACTAATCACTCAAATGAGCCTAACAAGCATAAAATATTCGGTACAAGTGTAATATTTTTTGAGGACTAACTAAATATTTGCTATAAACAAAAGAAAAGTACTTATTCAAGATTACCGAACATCTCACATCGTTTCGGATTGATTTCAGGCTAAACATCCCGAGTTTCTCTTTGTACGCATAAATATTTCAATATACATAGTTGAAGCGTTAAATATTAAAAATAATCAATTATATACATATCCAACCCTAAATCGGATCACAATATATGTTTTTTACCCAAATCGTATAAAAAGAAAACTAGGAAAAAAAAGGAGCTATAACTAATGGGTTTTATTAATAAGTTTGTAACATAGCTTCAAATACAATTTACTAAATAAATAAATGCCTAATAAATACTTGTGAAGATGTTATTGAATCTGGAATGAAAGTAGCACTCATTATTAATTCTATTCTATTCATTATAAATTCTATACCAATGGTGCTGCTTTTTTAAGACTAATTCTAAAACTTAACCAAAGTAATTGTCAATAATATTTACATATATAATCGAAATACATTTTGCAAAGTAGAACATTTTTCTTTTTTCATCACTTTTTTCCTATTTCCTATTCAAATTGTTTTCCTTATTTTTGTCCTGCTAAATTTAGTCTGAGCTTTCCAATGTCTCTTATTCAATTTTGTTATTTTTACTACTTATAATTTGTCGATATTCTTATAGGTATTCCCTATTGTATTTCTCAAATCTATTTCTATGTTCTTTTTAGCCCACACAGTCCACAGATTTAGCTGCTTCTTGGAGCGTTCGTTTTTGGAGCTCTTCTTACGCTTTTCTCTGTTGTTACAAACTTACACACATAGCTGAGGGAATGTGTGGCAAATGTGGCAATTTGTGATACCAAAATGGTTGACAATAGCAACGAGGGGCCATTAAAGTCGATGCGATGTGTTTGCTCTTGGTTGCCATTTTGGACCAGGCCAACTTGAATTCATTATGTGACAGGATTCGATTTCTTTGCTCATTGTCAGACAAAAACACACATGCGTATTACACACACACTTGTGCGTGTGTGTGTGTGTGTGAGTGTTTGTGTGTGTGTTTGTTTTCTTCTGCTTTGTATGGCACTTGCAGATTATGAATTGGCGATTATGTTAATGAGCTTGGCGACTAAGTAAAAGGACAGTCCCCTGTCTTTTATAACTGAGTCATTCTTATGTATGCATGTACATATATAACAAATACATACATATTGTATATGTAATCTGTTAGTATATGTATGTATACACCGATAAAAATCAGGAGTATACAAATTAATTCAAGAATATTGTGTTCTTATTTTTGTCTGAAAAGTGATAGCAGCAAATTATCTTCTTTTTTATCTTATCTTTTTTTGTTCATCTTCCACTCTTTTATAGACTAATTTTGCTATCCCTGAATGTAATATGCATTTTAAGCAATGCTTTCTTAAAATTACAGCCCAATTCGTAATATTCAAGTTGACTCTTCTATACATAACTGTGCATAACTTTGTTAAATCAAACCCGATTTGCATGCTAAACATCATCTTAGTCATGATTTGATCTATTTATTGATTCTTCATTTAAAAATAGTTATTTTTTTAGATATGGCTTTTTTGAATTAATTTTTTCGTAAAAGTTCTTGCCAAAAGTGACCAAAAATTTGTCTTGTAAAGTTGCCAGTCCCAAGTATTTCAAACTTGCATAACCCAATCTTATCTAACCCCGTTATGATTTAATCCATAAATTAATTTTACATTTAAAAAAATTCTTTTTTAAAAATCGATTCTTTGCTTTTGTTGCATTTGTTTTCTCCAAAAGTTGTGCTATTTAAAGAAATGTTTTTATCTTCCTGAACTTTTTAGCCACCTTTTTCTTGCTGTGTAATGTAATATGCATATTTGGCGCCATATTCAACGGGGTGGCAACGCCCACTCTTTGACTTGACTTGATTACACGCTGTTCCCAGCTTATCATCAAAAGCTGCGCTCAATTTTAATTAAATATTTGCAGCAGATTCTTCTTTTGTTCTTTCATCTTGCTCTTTTTTTTGGTTTTTTTGTTTTTTTTTTGCTTTAGCTGCTGATTTGTTGTGTTCACATTTACCGCAGTCCAAAACAAAGCGTGGGAATGCAGAGAAAGACGGAGAGAGAGATAAAGAGAGTGAGAGAGAGAGTTGGAGTTAGAGAAAGGGAGTAAATAAAGCCACAGTCAGAAACTAAAGCTTTCAAGTATGAAAATAAATAAGCAAGTTGAGGTTCAACTTTTTTTTTGTGCAAGAAAGTTTGACCGGTCAAAAGATGCAAGTGCGAGAGGCAGTAAATGAAAGAGAGAAAGAGAGGC
The DNA here is from genome assembly GCA_035043265.1 of Drosophila testacea. NCBI lineage: Eukaryota > Metazoa > Arthropoda > Insecta > Diptera > Drosophilidae > Drosophila > Drosophila testacea. The sequence goes on along the minus strand of JAWNND010000087.1, from coordinate 134,611 downwards.
AGTGAGAGAGAGAGAGAGGGAGGAGGCAGAGATACGTCCCCAAGTAGATTCTATTGCTGACCCAATGAAAATATCGCAACAAAACTATGCAAAAGTTGAGCAGAAATCGCAATAACAACAAATAAGAACTCTACAGTTGAGTTCTCGACCAAAAGATACCGTGTCTTTCATTTAAATCAATATGTCTATAAGCCCAAAAGCAAAATATCTGGAATTTCCGATATGAAATCAATACAAAAGGTGTCACAAGTTGAATGCTATCGCATTTTCTTCGCCCAAGTATGAGATACTTGACATAAGAACGCTTTTTTAGACCCAGTACTTTAAAAAGTACAAATGGGTCTATTACGTTTGTGCAAATGTGCGTAACAGGCAGAAGGAGGCGTGGCAGACCCAATAAAGTATATATATTCTTGATCAGCATCAACAGCCGAGTCGATATAGCCATGTCCGTCTGTCTGTCTGTCTGTCTGTCTGTCTGTCTGTCTGTCTGTCTGTCTGTCTGTCTGTCTGTCTGTCTGTCTGTCTGTCTGTCTGTCCCTTTTTTGAACACCTAGATCTCAGAGACTATAAGAGCTAGAGACACCAAATTTGGCATGAAGGTTCATCCATATCTTGCATTGAACAAGTTTGTTTTAAATTTTTGCCACGCCCCTTTCCGCCCACGGAAATTGAAATACAAAATTTCGAGGTCAAATTACAAGAGAACCTTTAATGCTAGCGCCTTGATTTTTGGTATATATAAAACTCACTATAGTCCAAACTTGTCCTGAAAATTTCATTTCAATCGGTTGATAAACGCGGAAGTTATTCAACTAACAATGTTACAGGCAAAAGGAAGAAGAGACGCTAGCGACCTCTATGTATATCAAGTGGCGCCATCTATTGAATGGTACGCAACATTGAAGAACAATCTTTAGTGAACGCTTTGCACTCAAAGAGTACTGGGTCTCCTACAGTCGAGCTTGCTCCACTGTAGCTTACTGCATTTTTTGTTTTACCTCTCAAGCTATATTTTGATTATAGAGGCACTTATAAGAATATTGTAATCTCAACTTAATTTTACTTTAATGTCTTTAACAAATACATTGAGCAGAGTCTTTGCCAATAGATTCGAATATATAGACTCAATTTAACAAGTATTTAGAAACTTAATACAGACTTAGAGAATACTTTTATATACTTTATGGGCCCCCATCGAATTCAATATACCCATATACGCAAAGTATAGGGTATACAAATGATGGTCCAACATTGAGTCCAGTTTTCAGCTGAATCGCTGAGTTTTCAGAGCCATAGCTGAAAGCCCCGAGAGCTAAAGCTAAAGCTGAACTTTTGAGGTTTTGCGTGGCAGGCAAACTGCAAGCAAATTGCTTTCGAAACTATGTAACAAAATATTGCATTTATGTATGTTAACAGCTCAAGCATCGAAATTAAATTGTCTGTAGCACACATGTTGTATTGTGTCGGATAACCGCCAATATTGAGTACAGGTAAATGCCAAAGGCAACCACAATTTTACTAGTTTTACACTCAAAATAATGATGATAATACAACAAATATTTCCCTTTAATTCTAGTTTTTAAATTCTTATTGCCTACATTTAAGGGCAACATATTACACAAAAAAAAATATATCAAGGACTTCTAGCTTTTATAGTTAATGAACTAACTAAAATGAAGTCCAATGTTTCTTGTTCTACAATTTTAGGCAGTTTTCGACCTCTGTAGGTAATACATATATGTATTTTTCTTGGTGTATGTGTGATGTTATTTATTTTGCTGTTTTACCGTTGCTGTCGTCCTTACACTAATCGGATCAGAAAGTTAATTTACATGCAATTCAATCAATGGACGCATTGTGCTTCCTTCCTTCCTTTCATCCAGCCTGCCATTCACAATGCATGCAACATTTGGAAGCATCAACAACAAGAGCAGCAGTAGCTCAGCAGACCAAATGCCACTGGCATCATCAATTGCCCATAGGCATTGCCTAAAATTTATGCTTTCTCCACGCTCTCCAAACACTTTCCCTGTTTCTCAGTCTTCCAGTCTCACAGTCTCACAGTCTCTCTGTTGATAGACAAACGCTCCTGCAGCTGTCAGGTTTAATGTGTAACTATTGTTGTGTTAATACCCGAGACTTGTAAAGTACAAAGGTATATTGCATTCGTTGCAATCTATGTAACAGAGAAATGAAACCTTTAAGAGCTAGAGCAGCCAAATGTGGTATAAAGACTCGTTTCTGCAACTTTAATTATATACTTAAAACCCGTTTAAAATACATTAAGAGATAGATACTATAAAATTAGTCAGTTTTCAAAATATTCAAGCAAATCGCTGAAATCTCAGAGATTTTGCTTCAAAGCTGCTTTTCAAACCTCTCAAACTTATCCGTAGGTGACACAGAAATCTGAGAGATAAAATCGAACACATTTTCGGAGTAACCGAAATCGGCTGCCATAAAGTTGATTTATATTTCAGAATAATTACAAATTAGTGGTATATTTCATAATAATAATAATAATTATATTAAAAATGCACAAAATGTCATTTTAATAATTTCTAAATATTGATTTAAATTTATGGAAGAAACTTGAAGTTTTATGAAATCTTCCTACAATTGTTTCGGAGAATGGAGATTTGATTTTGGCTGGTTTGCTTTTCTGCGGCACATATAATAGCATAATTGCTTTAAAATCGGATAAATATAAAAGAAGTTAAAGCACCTTAAAGCAGCGAACGCAGAAAAGTATGCAGTTAATTTTTTTTGTCTGCTATTCCAGTTTTTACACAGTCTAGTTTAATTTTTTCTGAGGTATCTATGTGTATATTTGGAATATTGTAATTTATTTTGGCTTTAGTTTTTATCCTGTACGTCCAAATATTGTATTTCAAAATTAGATACAAATAATATACATATATATGTATAGGTATATGAGGACAGATTTTTCAATATCCTATTAAATTGTATGTGATCGATCAAATATGTAGCTATTTGAGAGCTTATGCAGATATTCTTAAATGGGCCATAATATGGCCACAAGTAACGGGTATTTAATAGTCGAGAGCTGTACCAAAATGTTGTTAATTGTTCTATTTTTTTTGTTACACTTTTTTGTTTTGTTTTTTGTTGCTACCAATGCCATATCGACCTCGATAAGTATGAATGATATGCCTGAAAGCCGCTCAAAGTTGATTGCTATGATATCGATAGTAAAATCGATTTCAATGCTTTGATACCAAGGTTGAAATGTTACTGATAGCCCACGACATCTGATGAGGGTTTATGTGATGCCCAGACAGACCAACAAAAGTTCATCAATGTTCAATATCAACTCGCAGTGTTGCCAAAGCAAAGTTTTTCACGCGATTTTTGGCTCTTTTTTCAAAGTCATCGTTTTGATAAGAGTTAACATAAGTATTATCTACAGCTCTGAAAGTTCTATTAAATTCTAGTAAAAAGAAATATGCAAGAAAATTATTTATTTATTTAATGTCAACTAAAAAACAGTCGAAAATCAAGTTAAATTTGAAAATGGAATTAGCAAATAAAATGTAAAGTTTAATGTTAAAATTAAAGCTTGTAAAAAACTGCCAATTGGTTCTTCTCCAAATTTGTATGTCTAAAGCTTGGAGAGCACATTGAATATTGATAAAGAACAAAATATAAATATACTAAATGAGCTGATAAACAACTTGTTTCAAAAAAGGATCAGTTTTTTTCAGCTTTTTTTCCGACCTTTAACCAACTAAAAAGAGTTTTTGTGTTCCTTTAAAATTGGCAACACTGCCATCTTCGAGCCATTCGAGCAAGAATTTTTGGTTTGTGCGTGATGAAATTATTTGATAGACTTTACTTAAAATCTCAAAAACTTGCCATCAACTCCTTTTTTTATATATATTTTTTGTATTTTTATTTCTTTCCTGTCTTTTCTTTCATTTGCGTCTGTTTACGACAGTGACGTTTCCATGCACACACACACACACAACATGTTCATTTGGCAGTGATTCATCATTTGGCTTCCTTTGTATGCGCGACTGTGTCCCTGAGTGCGTGTGTGTGCGTGTGCGTGTGTGTGTGAATTGCGGACAAAAATTGTATCGATATGCGTGACGGAGGAGTCTAAAGTCAGAAAGTTAGCATAAAGCACAACAGAACTGAACTGAACTGAACAGAACAGAACAGAAATGGACTGCGGCAATGTACTTCCTTCCCATCCTTCTATAAAGTCACACACATCGATGCACAGTGTGTGTGGGTGTGAGTGTGTGTGTGTGTGTGTATACGCATGTACACTTCATTAAAAATTAATTAAAATTCAGCAAAGACGTCGAGGAGCGTAAATGTCGATGCCAACGGCCCTTGCATGTCGATGCGGTCAGTTGAATGCACACACGCCTTCTCTTATGACACGCCTCCTTTTGCTAAAGGTATATTTTATTTTTATTTTTTTCCATTCCCATTAATTGCTGCAGATATTTATATGCATGTAAGTATGTATGTTGGTATGTGTGTGTGTGTGTGTGTATATACATATAAATAGATACACGCCCACACGCAATAAATTGCAATTTCAAACGAGTTTTTTTTTAAATACTCGTACCTGGTTGTTTACAAAAGCAGCGATCATCGATACACAGAGTCTGGTTTTAATGTTTATCGATGCGTGCGATATTTAAACATCCTTCACATCGAAAGCAATATAAATAGACAACCTCATGGTGAAATTACTTACAAGGTGATGTATTTATTCACCACAATATAAATAGACAACCTCATGGTGGAATTATTGACAAGGTGATGTATTTATTCACCACAATATAAATAGACAACTTCATGGTGGAATTATTAACAAGGTGATGTATTCATTAACCACAATATAAATAGACAACCCTCATGGTGAAATTAATTGCAAGGTGATGTATTTATTCACCACAATATAAATAGACAACCTCATGGTGAAATTACTAACAAGTTGATGTATTTATTCACCACAATATAAATAGACAACCTCATGGTGAAATTACTTACAAGGTGATGTATTTATTCACCAAAATATAAATAGACAACCTTCATGGTAAAATTACTAACAAGTTGATGTATTTATTCACCACAATATAAATAGACAACTTCATGGTGGAATTACTTACAAAGTGATGTATTCATTAACCACAATATAAATAGACAACCCTCATGGTGAAATTACTTGCAAGGTGATGTATTCATTAACCACAATATAAATAGACAACCCTCATGGTGAAATTACTTGCAAGGTGATGTATTTATTCCCCACAATATAAATAGACAACCTCATGGTGAAATTACTAACAAGTTGATGTATTTATTTACCACAATATAAATAGACAACGTCATGGTGAAATTACTTACAAGGTGATGTATTTATTCACCACAATATTAATAGACAACTTCATGGTGGAATTATTAACAAAGTGATGTATTCATTAACCACAATATAAATAGACAATCCTCATGGTGAAATTACTTACAAGGTGATGTACTTATTCACCACAATATAAATAGACAACTTCATGGTGGAATTATTAACAAGGTGATGTATTTATTCACCACAATATAAATAGACAACCTCATGGTAAAATTACTTACAAGGTGATGTATTTATTCATCACAATATAAATAGACAACGTCATGGTGGAATTATCAACAAGGTGATGTATTCACTCACTAGAGTAATTGAAATACCAGTCCGATTGTAACCAAACTTTGTCAGAATGTTTAAAGTAATGATAAAAATAATATCTGTAAGATATATAAGATATGAACAAACTTAATGTACCCCCACATCGTATAAGAGCCTAATTTATTGAATATTTTAAAACGCATTTAGTCACAGATTTGGAATATTCAGATATTTTCAATGAATAATAAGTTAAATATGAACTGGATCCCAACTGTGATTTATTTTTGCATGTAACTATTTAGAAGCTTAATTTATGTGTCATTTTGAAAGCCACGTTTGGCAGTAGCAACACGTATACGCCGATTGGTACACGTATAATGAAAGTCCAGTTGTCCATCAATTATGTTCGTTGATTTTGTCAGAACTGTCATTATTCCTTTGCCGCCACAACTAATATAATACAATTACAAGCTAATCAATCAGTATTAATACTAATCCGGAAATCACTATCAAAACATTTTCATGCTGTTTGAAAACCTTTTTGTTAGTTTCTTGTGGTCCATTGCTCTCATATGATTCGGAATATGGATTCGGAATAATACATTCCTTTAGTTTATCAGACCCACTTGGTCATCTATGTAAAAAAGTGTTTCTGGTTTAAATAACAGGCTATTCTATGGGCGTTTGTATAATATCAAAAGGTTTAAAGCTTTGGCAAACATTACTTTTTAACTATAATTATTTTGTTGATACCCTGTAAGTAATACATACTATAAATTAAGCGACATAATTTAACTGCTACCTTAAACAAATTATTAACAGGATGAACAATTTGATATTAATTAATTCATATTAATATATTTGCTTATGTGATCTTATACAAGTTCATGACATTATGTCAATTGATTTATTAAGTAAGTATAATCAAGTTATATAACTAACTTATATACAAGCTTATTATTTAAAAATCTTTATTAGTACTATAGCTGTTTGAGAAGGGGTATTTGTGTATTGAAAAAAATGAGGGGGAAACACAGCTAAACACAGTGCATATCGATATTAAAATGATGAAAGCGCTAAAAGAAAATAAAAACAATAACGACAACAAGAACAACAAAAACAACAACAGCAAGAACAACAACAACAACAACAAACAAACAAACATGGCCATTTTATGCCCAGCATTTTGGCTAATATTTACACACAAAACACACACACACACTCAAACACTTTCCGCATTGTTTTTGCATAATGCACATGGCAAAATAATCGCACCCATTGGGCTATAAACATACACACACTTACATCCACACACACACGCACACACCACACACACACCCACCCACAAATGCCTCTCTCTCGCGTATGTGTGTGTGTGTGTGTGCCGCAATGACTTTTGGTTTGCATTTTTCATGAAGAACACATGAACAAAACAGAAAAAAATTACAGAAAAAAATATAGCGCAAGCTAAGTTTGGCTCGCCAAAGTTTGAATACCCTTACTGACTCCTGTATAAACCGTCCGATTTTATACAACACTTTTTAGGAGTCAGACAGTGAATATGCATAATATTAAAGTATGTTTCAGATCACTTAAGAAACAAACATGTTATTCATACTAAATGTTCATTTCTGACCGATCATTCCTATGGCAGCTATATGATATAGTTGTCCGATCTCAATTAAATTTAGTAAAGATGTATGAAACTGTATCAAACACACAATGTGTGAGTTTGGTTGAGATATCTTAAGAAACAAAAAAGTGGTTTACACTAAATTTTCATTTCGAACCGATCGTTCCTATGTCAACTAAGTATATGATATAGTAACCCGATCCGGTTCCGATATATGTACTGCGTGCAGCAAAAAGACGGACCTGTACCAAGTTTTATCAAGATAGCTTTAAAGTTAAGAGACTAGTTTGCATAGAAACAGACGGACAGACGGATATGGCTATATCGACTCAGCTCGTCGGACTGATCAAGAATATATAGACTTCATGGGGTCTGTGAGCTCTCCTTATATGCGTTACACATTTTGTGACAAAATTATAATACCCTCTGCTAGGAAATAAACATAAAAATAGTAGTAGACATTATCAATATAGTAGTAGAAAAGATGAAAATAGTATAAATTTTGCAAATAGTAGTAGAAATTAGGAAAACAGTAGTAGAAAAGATGAAAATAGTAGTAGAGACTAGTTTGCTTAAAAAACAGACAGACAGACATACGGACAGACGGACATGGCTATGTCGCCTTACCTCGTCGTCCTGACCAAGAATACATATACTTTATGGGGTCTATGAGGCTTCCTTCAATGTGTTAAAATTATAATACCCTCTGCAAGGGTATTAATATAAAATTAGTAGCACACATTATGAAAATGGTAGTAGAAAAGATGGAAATAGTAAAAAATATGAAAATAGTAGTAGAAATTAGGAAAACAGTAGTAGAAAAGATGAAAATAGTAGTAGAAATTAGGAAAATAATAGTAAAAAAAACAAAAATAGTAGTAGAGACTTGTTTGCTTAAAAAACAGACAGACAGACAGACATACAGACAGACATACGGACAGACGGACATGGCTATGTCACCTTACCTCGTCGTCCTGACCAAGTATACATAAATGTACTATGAGGTCTCCTTCAAAGCGTTACAGACTTCGTGACAAAATTATACTACCCTCTAGAAGGGTATACAAATAAAAAAAACAAAAAGCAAGCAGAACTTTTCAGGCTACATTTTCATTTGCGTTTCGTTTTTCATTTTTCGTTTCGTTTCGTTTCGTTTCGTTTGGATGCCTTCACTTTCTGTGCACTTTGGCGCTTGTTGGTTTTTATCATTATGCCAAATGCACAGGCATGCCACGCCCACTCAACATTAAAAAAAAAAAAGGAGGAAAAAGGCAAAGAAAAAAAAAAAAAATAAGAGCTGACTGAAGAAGCAGAAAAAAGCAGCAGATTAGAATGTGAATGAAGGACAAGGAGAAGAAGGAGAAGGAGACGCAAACGAATAAGAAGAGCTGCTGAAACAAAGTGCCGTTGATTGCCGCACCGCGCCCTTGAAAGAACACACACACACACACACACGCACACACGCAAATGGACACTCATATTTTGATATGTATGTTTATGTAGTATACATGTAACTAGAAGCACGCACACTGCCGTAATTACGTATGCCACGTAATGCGTTGAGCAAATTACGTAATGCGTACGCCAAACTGATCACAAAAACACGTAAATAAGTAGGCAACATTTAAGAAGATAGAGCAGGACAGTGGACAGTGGACGGGCGGTGGGTTGGTGGGCTAGTGGGCTAGTGGGCGTGGCTGAACTTAGATGGCACAACATGTAATTGCAAAAAATTTGTTTGTTGTTGTTTAATCTTTGTCGGCCGCAACGTGCAAAACTACAAAATCTGTTTTACAGTGTGTATAATGAGGCTTAACGTACATTGACATTGGACGGACGGACGGACAGAGGGGAAAACTGCAAGGGGCAGGAGGTGAATAGAAGCTATGCAAAATAATTAGATCTACACGCACACTAACAAAGGCATGTGTGTGTGTGTGATGGAAATAGGTACTTATGTATGTATGTACATGCCACGCCTATTTGTAACGCTGGTACAGTGGTTCAAAATTCCAATTGCTTTTGTAGATGTCCTTAAAATGGATCATGTTACAGATGGGCATCAATATTTTTACCTTTTTTTATACATTTTAAAAGGTAAACAAGAGGAAGTGGTAAACATAAAGTAAACATCTTAAATTACTTTATTTTAATTAAAGATCATGTAATTTATTTATATATATATATATTCTTTCTAAAAATCGACTAAAAATTTAAAAATAAAACTTTAATAGCTCATCTAAAAACTTAGTTTTCCAATTGAAATTTGAAATTTCTTGTCGATTGCATTTTGAAAAATATGAAATAAATGCAGTAAGCTAGCAGTGGAGCAAGCTCGACAGTAGGAGACCCTGTACTTATGGGAAAGAGCAAAAAGTGGTAAACAGCGAGATGGTAAAATTGGTGAAAGTCACCAATTGAAAATTTTGTTGTGCAATGCGTTCACAAAAGATTCTTCTTCAATGTTGCGTGCCAAAATTTCAAAAGATGGCGCCACTATGCAGATATCAGTTGATAAACACAGAGGTCGCTAGCGTCTCTTCTTCTTTCTTTTGCCCGTCACATTGTCAGTTGAATAACTTCCGAGTTTATCATTCGATTAGAATGAAATTTTCAGGACAGGCTCGGACCATAAGGCGCTAGTATTAAAGGTGCTTTTGTAATTGGACTTTGAAATTTTGTTTACCAAATTAGAGAGGAGGGGGCATGGCAAAATTCTAAAACAAACTTGATCAATGCAAGATATAGATAAACATACATGCCAAGTTTGGTGTCTCTAGCTCTTATAGTCTCTGAGAACTAGGAACTCAAAAATGGGACAGACAGACGGACGTGGCTATATTGACTCGTCTTTTTTAAAGTACAGAGTATAAAGAAGCTAAAATAGCAACGCTGGAATGAACACAAGTCATATACAGCTCGCTAAAGTTCTTTTCAGCTTTAAAATCCCAAAGCTTACAATAAGAACTGCTTTTATAAAGAAGCTTTAAGGCGCTTCTTTTTTACACTTAAATAAACAAAAATTTTCATTTTAAAATTTCGATTCTTAAGCGTCAGTGAAAGCAGAGAAATACTAAAGCTTTCAATGAGAATTGCTTTAATGATGAAGCAATTTCTAAGAATCGGCATATGTAATCAAGTTCCATTACATATTTTGCTTACATGCAACGGCTTTTGCGTGTGGCCACGCCCACTGTGCTGCCAATATAACCTCTACACACACACACACACGCACACACATCACTGTAGACGGAATCCACGCTAGTGACAAAGCTTTTCGAAGAGCACAAAAGACGACAACCAGTGTTTTCTATTTTAAAATTCAAAAAATAATTAATTATTAAATAATATTTAGTACAATGATTTTGTTGTAAAATTGTTTGTTATAAAATTCGATATCTTTCGCCAACATTTAATATCAGACGTTAGGGTTTCTCAACTCTCAGAGATTTAGGCTCAAAGCTGCTTTTCAAACCTCTCAAACTAAACCGTAGGTGACACAGAAAACTGAGAGATTTCATTTTTCGGACTATTTGTCAAAGTAACAGAACTAGACAGCCATAAACTTAATTTCAATTTCAGAAAAAGTTGAAATTAGTGTTATATTTTTAACAATTAATAATTTTACTCAAAATGTCCGTTGTGTCTTTTTAATAATTTTAAAATATTAATTACATTTTGTTCAAGAAACTCCGAGTTTTATTAAAATATTTCTAAAATTGTTTCGAGAACTTTAAGTTGGATTTTGTGTGGTATGCTTTTTTGTGGCAGCCCTGTATGTTTTCGGCACTAGACTTTTACCTCGTAAAGTGTATTTTTTTTTTTTTTTTAACTCACACATATTCACATAAAGAGAGAGCTACAATAAAAGCCGCAAGCGAGGAGAAGAAGCATCTCTCCAGCTTTTCAATGCGGCGACTGCCTCAACTCAACTAACTGAAATGCAGGCATGTGTGTAGGTGTGTGTAGGTGTGTGTGTGAGTGTGTGTGTGTGTGTGTGTGTGTATACCGTATGTATGTGTGTATGTTTGTTGCATGCCTCACTGCGCCTGGTAGCTGCTGGCCGCCGGTTGCCTTTTATTTTCAACAGTCAACGCGGAAAAATGGCAAAAGGAAAAATCAAGGAAAAAAAGCTGAAGAAAAACGGGCAACGGAAAAAAAAATCAAACAAACATTTTCCTAGATGGGGAGATCTTTGGCAGTGGCTGAGGCTGAAGCTGCGTTACAAAAACCAGAAAAAATAGGAAAAAAATATAGGAAAAAAAAGGAAACAGGGGAACGCCCAAAATCTCGGCGAGGCGTGGCAGCAGCGACGTCGTCGTCGTCGTCGTCGTCGTCGTCGTCGTCTTGCAAAAGTGTTTTGCTATGCAATTTGAATAATTTAATGGATTTTTATGAGCAGTAAAACGCTTGAAGGATGCACTAGCCCACTGGCATCCTGTCAGGATGCATGCAACACACACACACACACACACACACACACACACACATGTGTATGTGTGTTTCTGTCAGTTTTACTTTTTGTGCTGTTGCTGACTGCAAAATCGCCGTAAATTTGTGTCGCTGTTGCCTCGTCTTGAATTGGGTTTGTGAGTTTGGCATTGGAGTTTTCGGGGAGGTTTTCATAAGGTTCTTAGACCCTGTACTTCACAACTCAAATGGGTCTTATAAGACAATTAAAAAGAAAGCGTGGCAGACCCTATAATCTGTACGTATCTTGTGTGCTTGAACAATCTCTACAAATTATTACTAACAAACATATAAAAACGGAACATATAAAAACGGACACTTTTTCGGGGACGTTGGTTTTGGTGGGGTTTTCAGACCAATTTTGCCTCTGCTGAGCGGACACTCTCTTGAGCGGACGCGGACACTAAAAAAAGGACAAAAACGAACGAAAACCTCTTTTGGCGGGACACGAATTTCTTAAAAACGAGCTAGTTTTGTCATTAAAAATCAGAAGTGGGCGGAAACAATGATAATTCGGAATCCGAAGAAGAACCGGAAGAGCCTGACTATTATCCTGACCCAATAAATTCGAATGATAAGGTGATGACCATAATTAAGAAATTAAAAAAATGAGTTCAAAATGACTATAAAGCGTTTGAATAAGTATAACATTTGGAAAGCCATTTGCAGTCCTGCATATTAGAGAAGAAATTAAAGAACGCTCGACAAACCAAAATAAATTATTTTTTTAAGACGCAGTAGTAAAAAAAAATATTCCTATAGGCGGACACTCCCCTTGAGCGGACACAAATTGGGCGACCATGAGTGTCCGCCCAAGAGAGGTTTCACTGTATTTAAAATTTTGAGAAATATGAATTATTGAAATCATTCGATTTTTACATTGTAGAAGCAATTTATAGATCAAACCATGTTCAAAACAACATTTAGCTGAAAAATCGATTTGGCTTTGACGAATTACAGGGTCTCTTAAAGTCGAGTCGGTCTTGAATACTTTGGCACTAGTTTGGTTTACTGATTTCAGGATTTCGGCTCGACTCGGGTCTGTGAGGCTTATTCAATTTTACAATCGCCGCTTGCCGGCGTCGTCGAATCTCTGCAACTGGCTCCAATTGACTGCCGTGCCACTTCCGACGACGACGACGACGATGACGATGGCAGCGCCAAAGCCAGTCAAGCGTTTGCCTGCTGAATGCACAACAACAACAACAACAACAACGTCGACGGCGACAGCAAATGCAATAAATTTTTAAGTCATTTCAACTTCCGGTGTGTGGCCCGATTACAGTTTAGTAGCTGTAAATATATAGCGACAGACAGACAGACAGACAGACAGACACAGACACACAAAACTCACATACATTTACACCCATGTCCACACAAATAGCATAGCATAAATATGTAGCTGATGTGCTTCTCAGAAAGGTGCATTCAACAGAAATTTAATACAAATTGAAATTTGTTGCTTTTTGGATAATCAACTTAATTGGCAAATAAATGACGCAACATATTTCTTTTGAAATTGTTTTGTATTATTACATAAGCAAAAATAATTACTGCAAATATTTTGTTTACACATTTCGTCAAATATTCATCAATTAAAATTTGCAATTGCTAAAACTAAAATTCAATTTTTTCATGCTTTCATGCATTAATCAACTATGAAATGCCTTGAGGCATACAAAGACTTGTTATAACTTACAAAAGAAACTGAACTAAATTAAATCTTACTTTTATTTATTTAACTAATTGACTACAACTTTAGTTATACGTTTTTGCACAAACAAATTGGATAATTAGATGTTTTAATATTTGTATTTAAAACAAATATTAAGTATTTACCTAAAAGTTAAATAACTCCAAACAGTGAGCAATAGCAGAAAACTATATTGTTTTAAGACCATTATTGGAAATACGCTGGGAATGTCAAAAACACAAATGTTATTAAAAAATTTATAAATTTAACGCCTTTTGTGCATTTAAATCAAGGTATTTTTTTATAAATTATGTGTTATATGTTTTTAATATTTATTTATATGGCCATTGCTATACATGCATGTCCTGTTTTCTATTTTTCTCGCTCTCTCCCTCCTTTCTCTCTCTCTCTCTCTCTCTCTCTCTCTCTCTCTCTCTCTCTCTCTTTCTGGCGCCCCTTGTGGCATGGCAACGTTTTTAAAGCGGCGCGTCGCAAAATTTTATGTTGCCTACTTTTAAGCGCCGCCGCTCTGATTTTCCATTGCCTACTTTTAAGGGCCAACTAAGCCCCCAAAAGATGCCATTGTAATTACAGTTCAATCCACTGGGGAGCAAAAGGCGACACTCACTCAAAATTGCGGACCATGTGAGGCAAAAATTATGAAAATCGCTTCAGTACGCAACAATGTGAACGAAGTAAGAGAGAGTGAGGTAGAGGTCGGAGAGAGGAGGGAGGGAAAATGATGCTGACGCTTTTCCCCCCAAAAACTTTCTTATTGCCGACACATTATTTGCCTTGTCATTGTCATAGGCTGACGTTGACGTTGATGTTGATGTTGTTGTTGTTGTTGATGATATTGTTGTTGTTGTTGTTGTTTTTGTTGTTATTATTGTCACTGGCGCCATTATTAGAAATATTTCCATTGTTGTTCGTTAGCGTCGCCTAGCATCGCGGTTTTCTTCAGACTCCAACTGTCACATTTGCCTGCCACTTCATCATCGTCATCAACGTCATCATTATTGAGCAGCAGTGGCAATTCCAGCTATCAATACAATGTGGCCACATTTCTTGCTTCTATCAGTATGTGTCTATGTGTGTGTGTGTCTGTGTGTGTGTGTGTGTCTGTGTGTGTGTGTACTTCCGCAACTCCGCACTCTGTTCTCAAAGTACTCAACTCCTTCCTGTCAGTGCTGCCATAGTATCCAAGAACTGATCCCAAAAAAAAAGGCAGCTAGAATAAGCTGAAATTCTTATACAAGCTAAAAGTCAGATTGTAATTTTTCCTTTTCACATATTTTATGAATTCTCTGATAGTTAAAAGTTAGTTAAATCATTCTTTCAAATATCCAGATTCCTCATAAAATGTTTACATTTATAAAATGTACAACGTCTAGCTTCTTAATAGCTTAAACGACAGCACTTCTTTCTGTTCGAGTGCAAGCTGTTTGCTCTCTCGCTCGCACTTTCGTCATGGTGATTAGCGAGCGCTCTAACAGCACTGGAGGAGTGGGAGGGAGGGAGGAGTGTGGGAAGGAAGGGTTGGAGGAACGGCTGCCAGGCAAATGATTGCCACTTGAGGTGTAAACGAGCGTATTTTACAGCGACGTACTTCAAGAAGCTTAAAAAATAAAGTAACAAAGTTTATCAGCACGCATAACGGAAATCACTCGCAACAAAGTACGCACGGAATAGCGTAGACAAGACAGAGAGACAGAGAAAGAGAGAGAGAGAGATGGAGCAGAGCAAAGGACATTACAGATCAGCATTAAAACCTATCGATACGCAGCTATCGATATACAATGTGTAGACACCAAGATATAACAGAAATTCGAATGTGAAAAATAGGGGAATAGAGAGGAAAGAGCAGGAGATAAATGTGTTTTTTCAAAGAGAAACCCAAATCAAATTATAAAGTAGCAAAGTAAAAACAGAGAGAGAAAACAGAGAGATGGGGGAGCAACAGTGCAGATCAGCAAATACTATATGCTATCGAAACGACTTTATCGATATACCAGTCAGAGCAACCATTTAATTTATCAACTTAAAAGGCTTTAACACTTGAATAAATATGTATATTATGGCATTGTTTAATCAGTTGTGTCAATTAAACTTTCTTATGTGTATTTAACTATCCGACTTTCTATAGTTGCATCTGTCTATCTTTCAAACATATCAATTCCCTTTGTGCCTTGGCAACTGAAATATCATCATCATCGTTCTCAACAACATCATTATAATCATCATCATCAGCATCATCGTTGTCATCGTCAGCAGCAAGAGGCAGCTGGACGTTAAGTGCACTTGAAGTTGCAGTTGTGGCTGCATCTCGTATTACGACCGATTATGGCCATTATTGAAATTGTCATTAGACAGAAGGCAGTTGTTATTATCCTTTGCTGTCAGGACAACTCGACGTACTTTACTTGTTGTTGGTTCGTTCGTAAATGCTCTGCACTCACTGTTTTGTGCGAAAGAAGGAAGAGTGAAGAAACATTCTCTGTATGTGAAATGTTTTTTGTAGACTTGTGTCATCGAAAAAACCGTTGCAAATTCAAATTTACAAATTCACTACATTCCAGATTTTCGAATGCCAAACTTTCCAGTCTACACGAACAACTTTTCACCTTATTTAGCCAAGTTTCGCACCAACGACAGCGTTGCCAGACTGAGCATAAACAGCTGTAAGTTAACCGAATTCGGTACTAACCAACTGTTTAAACAAACATTGAGATTATACTTAATTAAAAAACTTCAATCGTAAACTATATTAAATGAAGGTAATTATAGTACAGTAGCTAGATCAGGTTTTAGAAAGATACATAGCTTCAAAACTGAGAAACAAGTTTGCGAGTTTGGATCAACTATAAAATCAATGCCCAATTTCAGGAGATTTCACTGCTTCCCAAATGTATTCATTTGTGATTTGCAATCTTAAATATTATACATACAATTTTGATTTTAATTTTCATTTAAAAAACAGAAAACTCAAATGTGATAAATAGTATAAAACAACACTTTAAGGGGCGTTTTCTCATCTTGCCGTTAATCTTAAGGGGAAGATAAACATAAGATTTTGTTCTCTTAACGGCAGGTTTATCTTCCCTTTAAGGTTAACGGCGAGATAAGAAAACGGCCCTAAATCTGATTCTAAAACGTTTCATTTCAAATCAAAAGCAAAGCACTTGCAGGTTTGATACGCCACCTATGGTTGTGTTTTCTAAGTAAATTGCGACGTTTTAAAAGTTGCGCACCTACATCAGCGTTGCCAGACAGCGCGAAAACAAAAACAGCTGTCGCAATACGAATTTGTGGCAACGCTTCACATTTTTTTCCCCCCGTTTGCTTACGATATGTAGTAATTTATTATGAAAATAGTATATGAAGGAGATAACTGTTGAGATGAAGATATTGAAAATGACGATATCAACTTACTTATTTGCAAAACTGTAATCTTAATTAAAAATAAGCTCAGTGTATTTGCTGACCCCTAAAAACGACCACGCGAAGTTGTGACAAATATAATAAAAACGACGACGACGCCGAGGGTAATATATTCCAATTTAATTATTTCTCAGAATTTGTTTCGAAAACTGATAACAAATTATTTAAATAAAAGCGCAGCTGCACGCAAAACAAGGTAGGCACAATTGCACTCGTTAAAATTGCACTGCACTGTTAATAGAGCTTGTGTTTACTACAAAAATTGCATGTAAACATCTACTATGTACATAAATAAAAATCTAATCTCTCAATCGAAGCGAAACTACAAATCAATCATGTCCAACAACGAGAATGGAAGTGAACATCGGAGTGCGAATGCAAATCCGAATGGAAATGGATATGGAAATGGATTCACGGAGCAGCGAAGTGCTCCAATTAGCGTCAAGTTTAGTGAGACCAATCAACAATCCTCATTGGATAAGGTGATTCCACCATCTCCAACAATGCAATCTCCTGCAATGCGTCGCAATGCTAGTGATGGCAATCTCATGGCCCAGGATGTGAAGGAGGCCCGAGTCCGTGTCATTTACACAGGAGGCACCATTGGCATGATGCGCAACGAAAGGCATGGTGAGTGATTGACCAAACCCGACTCTAACAGACCCTGTATGTACTTTATAATTATTGACAATTATGTTCAGAGCATTATCTAGATTCTAGAACAATATGCATTCGATTTTTAGATATAGATTATTTAACTTGGAAATATAATTCATAATTGAATTTGTATACTTCGAAAATGTTATTGATATGTTATTGATAGGCTAAACCCGACTCTAACAGACCCTGTATGTATTTTATAACTATTGACAATTATGTTCAGAGCATTATCTAGATTCTAGAACAATAGGAATTCGATTTTTAGATATAGATTATTTAACTTGGAAATATAATTCATAATTGAATTTGTATACTTCGAAAATGTTATTGATATGTTATTGATAGGCTAAACCCGACTCTAACAGACCCTGTATGTATTTTATAATTATTGACAATTATGCTCAGAGCATTATCTAGATTCTAGAACAATAGGCATTCGATTTTTAGATATAGATTATTTAACTTGGAAATATAATTCATAATTTAATTTGTATACTTCGGAAATGTTATTGATATGTTATTGATAGGCTAAACCCGACTCTAACAGACCCTGTATGTATTTTATAACTATTGACAATTATGTTCAGAGCATTATCTAGATTCTAGAACAATAGGAATTCGATTTTTAGATATAGATTATTTAACTTGGAAATATAATTCATAATTGAATTTGTATACTTCGAAAATGTTATTGATATGTTATTGATAGGCTAAACCCGACTCTAACAGACCCTGTATGTATTTTATAACTATTGACAATTATGTTCAGAGCATTATCTAGATTCTACAAAAATATCCAACCGATTTTTATACACAGATAATTTAACTTGGAAATGTAATTGATAATTGAATTTGTTAGTTTATTTTACAATACTACTTATTTTTCTTAAATACTTTTGAAAATGCTATTGAAACTTAAATTGCAGTCTAATATTCGCATCATATATGCAAATAATATTTATAATACTTGAGGCAGGTTGAGTAATAAAAAAATTATAATCATGATTATTATGATTATCTTAAAAAAGAGCCACTCAAATTCTTTTAAAAATTCAATTACAATCTTATTCTACAATATTCCACGCACTATTATTATTTACACTTTAGGAAAGAACAACAAGTAACATACAGTACATTAAGTGAATACTTTTTTAATTTTCTTTTTAATATTTAAAAAATAAATACGCTATGTTCATTTACTCTACATTTTACACTTATGAACTATCTTTTGTTTATAAAATAATATGTAATTCCTTTCAAAAAGGCAATAAGAAATTGAAAATTCCAAACAAACGATAATTAAATTATCCGAATTTGTTTGCAAATTCTTTTACAAACTCTACGAAAGAACGAAAACTTATCATGTGGTCTTTTTTTGATCAACATTGGTTTACTAATTGATCATTTTGCTGACGCTGACTCAAAAGTTCAATGACGCATTTGAATATGCCTAAAAAAAAAAAGATACGTTTCGAGTACACATACATACATATGTACATGTAAATCCGTACACACATAAGTAAACAGTGCTCTCTTTTATTTGTTTGCTATTTGTTTTTTTTTTAATTACTTCCAAGAGAAAAAAGAATACTCAGGAGATGTGGCAAACCTCAAGTTTATAGCTTTCAAATTGAACTTTCAATTTTATTTATGGGCGTGACATCCATATTTAAAACAAACTTTATCTATGTATATATATCAGATAAGGTTACCTACATACATCACACTTTACGTGTCTCTATCTCTTACAAATAGTATAAAGAGGTATACAGAAGGAGAGACAGACGGACGGGGCAAAATCAACTTTTCTGAGGATTCATATTGATCGAAAATATATATATATATACATTTAAGCTTTATAGTTGCCTCCTTATCTGGCAAAAAGGATCGAGTTTATATTAAATAATATGATATAATTGAAATTTTATTTAAATAAGATCACACTTTGTGTGACTCCAGCTCTTATAAATAGTATCTAAGATAAATATTGATCAAGAATATATATATATACTTAAGCTTAATAGTTGCTGTCCATATCTGGCAAAAGGGATAAAGTTGGAATAAAATAAAATTTGAATCAAGTTAAGTTAGATAGAGTGTGGTCTCCAGCTCTTAAATATAGTATCTAAGATAAATATTGATCAATAATATATACATATATACTTAAACTTTATATAGTTGCCTCTTTATCTGGCAAAAAGAATCGAGTTTATATTAAATTATATGATATTATTGTAATTAAGATAACTTAGTTGACACTTTATATGTCTCCAGCTCTTATACATACTATCTAATATTAATATTGATGTATATATTGATCAAGAATATATGTATACTTATGCTTTATATAGTTGCCTCCTTATCTGGCTAAAAGGATGGAGTTTATATTAAATAAAATTGGAATTAAGTTAACTTAGATCACACTTTATGTGTCTCCAGCTCTTAAAAATAGTAGTTATCTAAGATAAATATTGATCAAGAATATATATATATATACATATATGTATACTTAAGCTTTATAGTTGCCTATCGGGGTTATTAAATTAAATTAAATAAAATTGGAATTCAGTTAACTAATTGTAAGATTTAATTGTTCAATAAAAATAAACGAATAATTGTAGTTTTATAATTTTAATTTGTATTTAAAATCCAGTATAGAACTTATAGAACATTATAATTTTGATTAATTATGGTATCTTTTCAGTGCTGGCTCCCATTCCAAACGCCTTGGTGAGGCTCATACGGAAATATCCGAACATCCATGATGAGGAATATGCACAACGTCGCTTTGGAGCTGGGGCTTCGATGGCGCCACTCGTTCTGCCCTATGTCCAAGGTGAATCACGACGTGTGCTCTACCAGGTGACGGAATATACACCACTACTTGACTCCAGCAATATGACGATGAACGATTGGGCACGCATTGCTAATGATATATATGTAAGTATGTGAGAAGATCTCAACAGATTAATTGAGATTAATAATGTTTTTTACCAACTTCTTTGCAGCAATCGTACGAGTTTTTTGATGGATTTGTCGTGCTCCATGGCACAGATACACTCTCCTATACGGCATCAGCATTGTCCTTTATGCTGGAGAATCTTGGAAAGACGGTGATCATTACTGGCTCACAGTTGCCCATCTTTGAGACGCGCACCGATGGCAAAGATAATTTTACATCCGCCTTGATCATTGCAGGCAACTATGTCATACCCGAAGTGTGCATCTTCTTTGGCAATAAACTGCTACGTGGCAATCGGACTGTGAAAGTCAGTTCCAATTCATTGGATGCCTTCAATTCACCAAATGTTCCGCCTTTGGCGCAAATTGGCATCAATGTGAATGTTGATTATCGTCTAATCTTTCGACCATGCACGGTGGAACGTTTCTGTGTTCATTTGCAGCTGGACGAGAATGTTGGATTATTGCGCATCTTTCCCAGCATTTCTCTGTCCACATTTCGTGCATTTCTAGCACCGCCCATGCAGGGCGTGGTCCTGCAATCCTTTGGCTCTGGCAATGTCCCCTCAAATCGCAAGGATCTCATTGATGAAATGAAAGCCGCCTCCGAACGTGGCGTCATCATTATCAATTGTACACAGTGTCCAAATGGATCCGTTGCCGAAATTTATGATACGGGCAAGGTGCTCTTCGATGTGGGCGTTATACCTGGCTATGATATGACACCCGAGGCGGCACTCACCAAACTGGCCTACGTTATTGGTAAATCAGAATGGACATTGGATGTCAAGAAACAGGTGAGAGGGTTACAAAAGATATAGTATGTACATTGATTTCATTGATTGATTTTTTGATTCACTAATCTCTTGTAATCTCACTTCACTGTAGATGATGCAATCGAATCTGCGTGGCGAGCTCACCTCGACAGCAGCGCTGAAAATGGAGGATTATGATCTGGTTGATGCTGTGGCAAGATCCCTGCATTTGTCATCACCTCAGGAGCTGGATCAATTGGGCGCCACCTTGTTTCCGGCCATGATTAATGCGGCCGTTGTCGAGGGAGATCTTAAGAAGATTAATAATCTTAAAGCATATGGCGCTGATCTGTCTGGCTCCAATCATGATCATCGCACAGCTCTCCATCTCGCTTGTCAGCTGGGTAACATTCAAATTGTGCGTCATCTGTTGCACAATGGCGTCTCGGTGCACATACGAGATCGCTACGATCGTACACCATTGCAGGAAGCCGTGTCTACCGACAATCATGAGATCATTCAGTTACTCATCAGTTGTGGAGCTCATTTGACCGGATCATCGCGTGCCGTCGGTGAACACTGTGCGCCGCCGCCGCACGTGGCTCGCTGCAGCGTCTCCAATCGTATCAACTAGCCGGCACCGATCTATCACTGTCCGATCCATCCGGACGGACTGCGTTGCATGTGGCGGCTCTGCACGGTTTCGATCAGTTGATACACTACATTTTGCCCTATCTGGAGAATCGGAATAAACCGGATATGCTTGGCTTGACCGCTTATGATTATGCCTTACGTGGTGGTCACACTTGCATTGCAGATTTGCTAAATCCCGCAGAGAATGATGACTAAACGCTGCCCTCCAATTCAATCATGCGGCACCTAACTTAATATCACCACACAGCCGATATATTTCTCTCCTAGATTTGGAACAGTCTAGTCCACATATATATACTTTATATATATGTATAAATTTTGTTGTTCCTATGTTATAACATGTGCAATATTTTGTAATTGTTGTAAATTGTTGCATTTTATATACAAATATTTTCTAAAAGAAGAATTCTCATGCACTCGAATTCAACCGTTGTTTAATAAAAATGTTTGCTAAAACCTAGTAACCAGCACTGAAAAATTGTAGACTTTATATAAAATAAAACAGTAGCGGATAGCAAATTTGTTGATAAAGTTAGATTTTCTTTACATTTTTTAATTTTTAAAAATTATTTTGCTGTACCGGTATGAACCGATACAAGAACTGGAACCAAAATAGAACCTTTTACCGAAATACTCGTTTCGGTACGTACGGGAACCGGAACCGAAATTGGTTTCGGTTTCATTCCCTGGCTAAAAGTTATAAGTGAATTATCGAAATAGAAAAATTAAGGGAACTGCAGCAAAATCAAAAAGGCGCTTGAACAACAAAAACAAGATCGGCAGATTATGAACTACAACTGAAAATTGTTATTAAATTGTATATTTCTATCAAAGTACTATCTTCATTTATGTAATTTATAAAATACTTAAAAACCCCTTTTTCCCTTTTTTACCATTCAACACACAGATAATAGTTCTTTAAGGACAATTTTCATTGCATTTGTTTCCTCCCTTTAGAATTGACTTACAGCTGCAGCAGCATATAAATAAATATATAAGACTCTTTGTTCTGACTGAGACATCACGCTGTAGCACAAACGGGTATAGTTATATTCTTTGAAGTGAATCAGTCTTAAGATTAAGGACCTCGCATGAGAAAAAACCAATTACTAAACGTTAGGACCTGGACTCAAAGTAAACCGATTTTCTTTTGGAATTTCAATTTGATCATTATTATCAAATTGACCATTCCACTCATTTTGTAGTACTCTATTAGAGTACTACAAATACTATAAAGAAGCAATGCTTGTATATTAAGGAACATGTTATTTTATATGTTTAAATTCAATATGATATTCAAAACTTATAATTTATGATCTACAATTTTTATATTGAATTTGATTTAAATACATAAACCTACGCAATTTTTATATATTATATATTTTTATATGTGAATAAATAAACACAAATAGTTCCTACATTAATTTATCGTTTAAAAAAATAGTAAATAAAAATGTATGCATTAAAATCTTAAATTTAAGTTTGATTGCTTAAAAGTAATCGTGAAACTTAAGTTATCGCGCACATATCGATAAGTTTGCCACAGCGATAACAAGAGACGTTGATAGAAATGTTTGTGTATATCGATGATAATTCAATATGAAAAATTTATAATTTTAACTTATTATTATCGCCAAAAAAAATCGATATTGTCTCCATGTTTTACAGCGAAATAAAATTGGCTATATCGGTTACTTTTTAGCTTTAAAACAACATCGGAAAAATAGGCAAAACATTTTTCAAAAAATTCCGAAATCCCGCAGCCCGCTGTTTTCGGAATTTTACCGCAATTGTGCTATGAAAAAAGCCAGATTTGACTGGAAAAAGCTGAAATCTATAGTAAATTCATCAAACATTGTTGGCAAACTAAAATATCGTTAATCGATATTGTTAAGTATCGTACAAAACTTGATTATCACGAAAAAAAAAGTATCTATCCATACATCGATATTTTTGAAGAGCCCTAGTCACAAAGATTTTGAAGCCCTGGTGTTTAAGTTTTTTGTTGTTAGCATTGCTTAATTATAATTGGTAAATAATTTTCGCTATTATTAAATTAATAAATGTGCTTTTGGTACAAAATATGAAGTTGCCTGTTTTCGAAATTAACTCAAACCCAAATACAACGTACGTGTGTGCACATTAAAAAAAAAACAGAATAAAAGTCATACATAAAATTTCGAATGGGATGTACACACGGACATACACACATACACACACACACACACATCGAGAGCAGAGCACACACATACAAGGAGAGAAGTGCACACGTCAGTGCCACGAATTCTGTCCCAAATACAAAAATACAATCAGAAATTCTACACAGTTTATAGATTTCTATATAGGATGATAAATCTTGATGACTGACAACATGTTCTTTATCCATTCTTGCAGTCAATGTCGATAGTTAGCAGCACGAACTTAACGAAATCAACACGACGACGACATTGGGTATATCCATTCCGGAGATAGCCAGTGCATTTTTTTGTTTTCCCTTCCTTTCCTTGTTTGTTGTGTTTTTTTTTTTTTTGGTTTTTTAATATTTAGATAGTTGAATTTGTTTTGTAATAATGGAGACGGAGGCGGAGATGGAACTAAGTCAGCACGAGGATGCTGATGACGGCAACTCGATGTCATCGGAATTGTCGCTCATTCAGGTGAGAAAAGAAGGAGTTGTGTTTACTGGATGTACTGCAGCATTTACTATACCCATTTTACATGACGTTTTCCAGCAGCACTCGCACTCACACTCGGGCAAGGGACGTCTGGACAGTCTACGGGAGAATCTGTCCAAACAGCAGGTAAATAATTAATTTCCTTCTGTCTCTCTAAATTACTTGAGTTACTGTGTTACTCCCTTGATCAAGGGAACCAGTTTCTTATATGTATATTATTATAATCTAAACACATCTAATCATTGTCTATATATTTTTTAGGAACGTTTGATGGCTTTACGTGAGCGTGCACAGAGAAAGAACGAGTTACACAAGTCCAGCATGAGCGATTCAATGGAATCGTTAAAATCGCTGGGACACAAATTGAGTATACTGAAGGGACGAAGTGAAACTGAAACTGAATCATCACCGCACATAACTGAATTATGTCCACCAGCACCACAGGATATGTCGACGCCGCTGGTGACGCCCACCAAGGAGAAGGAATTGCTGCAACTGGAGTTTAGTGGCAGTGGCAGTGGCAGTGGCAGTGAGAAGCTGCAATTGATGAATCAACGTACGGAACAGAATCGTGCATTGTTGGAGCAACGTAAACGTCACATGGCCAAATCTTTGCAATCTGTCAAGTTGGGTTTAAGACAAAGTAACAGCAACAGTGAACTCGGCTCATCAATGAATGATTTACGTGGCACACAGCAGCAGCAGCATCAGCAGCTGCTAATAGCAGCACCTGTATCCCGTCATCGTTCAGCTGCAGACTTGCAACAGCAACTGCAACTGCAACAACAACAGCAGCAACAGCAGCAGCAGCAACAACCCATGATGGATGATGGACGCCTTAAGCTGCTCAAGAATAAAATGAAATTGATTGAGCTGAAGCAAACACGAAAGGAGCAAGAGTTGCAACAGGAACTCAACGAGATGCGTAATGAGCTGCAACATCGTAATGATCACATTCAACAGCTGGAGAGCACATTGTCCAAGCAGAGCGAGCAATTGATTAATCTACGTCCACTTGCCGAACAGGAGCACTCCCGTTTACAGGCTGAGAATGAACAGTTGCGGGATCGCAATGCTGAGCTAGAGAATAGCACTGAAATGTTGGAGACAACCCGTCTGGAGTTGCACAATGCCAAGGAGCAGCTGTTGGAACAACAACAACAACAACAGCAACAACAACAGAGCAATCAGTCCAATGCCTCCTCCACAGATGTGCAAGTGAATCAGGAGTTGGCCAAACATATACAGATGCTGGAGCATCAGCTACAACAGCTGCGAGAGCAAAAATCAAAGTCGGAGCCACATTTACCAACTGAATCCGAATCGGAACGTCTCGCCCAACTGGAAGCCACCATTGAGACGCAGTGCAGCCAATTGGCTGCCCAAGCCGAACAACTAGCCGAGAAGACCACAGAATTGAATGTACTCAATGTAAATCTACGTGTACTCGAAGAGAAACTTGCACAAAGTGTGAAAACGAAACCCATTTTCTTGGACGAGGATGAGGATTTCAAGGCGGATCTACAGCAGCTCAAGCAGAAGCTGGACGAGAGCAATAAGAGTAACATTAAGCTGAAGCTCAAGTGTAAGCAGGCAGAGAAGCAGCTACAGAAATTACAATCCATTGACACTCAACAGGAGCTGGCGAGACTTAATGCCGAGAATGAGAAGCTACAACAAAGGATTACTGTTCTGGAGGATGAGAAGGGTCAATGGCAATTGGATCATGTTGAGGAGCAGGAGCCGGAGCCGGTGCAGGAGCAGGAGCAACCTCAAACTGGACAAACTGAAACCATACGCTTGTTGGAGGAGCAAAAGGAGGAACTGCAACAGGCTTTGGAGGCTCTACAACAGGGCTCGGAGTCAGCACGTGTTGAATCCGAGCTAAACGAGGTGCAGCTGGAGGAGCAGCTATCCCAACGTGTCCAACAACTCGAAATGGAGGCGAATGAAAAGCGGCAACAGCTTCAAACATTGCAGGCAGAGAAAGAAGCTCTGGACAAGAAACTGACGCACTATATCAATGAGAATATGGAATTGTTGGACAAACTAGAGAAGTTAAGTTCATCCAGTTCCGCCGAGTCCATTGAAATTGTCGAACGTCCCACAGAGCGTCGGTTCAGTCAACGTCCAGCAAGTGAAGGCGATGCTGATGGACATGAAGATGGACATGAAGATGGAGCCATTGCTGGTGTGGATTCTGTGGAGCAAACAGTCTTGCCCAGCTTTGTCAGTGAGCTCACCCAAACGGATCTGGCTGCATCGGAGCTGGAGGTCAGCGAGAGTCTTGTCCAACTGCGCACAGAAAGCGATGAGCTGCTTAAGAAGATTGAGCTCTTTACCAATGAACGGCGTGAGGTTTTGGCCAAAATGGAGCATTTGCTGGCGGAGAATCTACAGCTGAAGGAGCAATTGCAAGAGGTGACACTTAACCAGGAAGCAGAGCTAAAGCACTCCCAGGAGTTAGAGACACTGCAGGCGGAGAATCTAAAGCTGAAGGAGGAACTGCAGCTGCACTCTCAGTCTCTGACTCTGACTCTCTCCCAAACGGAGCAAACGTTGCAAGAGCAGTTAAAGCACACCCAGGAGCAGCTGCAATCCGAGACGGCAGCGCTTCAAACACAATTGGAGGAACTGCAGCGGGACAAACAGCAGCTGTCATTGCAGCTCAGCGAGAAATCGAATCTCTCGCAGGAATTAAGCTCCATGCAACGCTCCTCCGAGGTCGTAGCCGCTCTAGACTGTGGTGATGGAGGTGGTGCCGCCTTATTTGACAAGTGCGAGAGATCCCTGTCCAGGTTGAGCTCCGAACTGGAAGCATATCGCAAAGCTGATCGCAATGCCAAGCTAAATGTGTCCAAGAAACTCGCCAAGGAGGCAAAGAATGTCCATGTTCAGCTGACAGAGCTACTTCACAAGGTCAAGGAGGCCAGCACGGCAGTGGAGACGGTAACCGTAGTGGAAACTGTTGTCGCTGTCACCGCACCCAATGGCAAAGCTCTTGCTGAATATGAACAGTTGACGGCACAAAATGCTGAACTCAAATCTACGCTAGCTGCACTCCAAACGGAGTTGGATGAACTGCGTGATAGCTATGATCCTGTTGAGCCACCCAAACTGGCGATTGCACAACAACAACTACAACAACAACAACAGGAGGAACTGGAACAGATGGAGCAACAGGCAGAGGCTCAACGGCAACAGCTACAAGATACAATCTCGCAACTTCGTGAAACGGAAACGGCGCATGTGAATTTGATTGCCGGTCAGAGTGCGGAGCTGGCGGAGATGCATCTCGAAGCGGAGCAACATTATCAGAAGCTCAATGCCACCGAAATGGCGCATGAGAAGCACATGGAGCAGCAGCAACGATTGCGCCGTGAATTGCAGTCAAAGATTGATACTCTAGAGGGAGAAATGGGTATACTTAAGGCTCTGGTGGCGGAACAGAAGCAACAGCTTATCGAGAGCTACAGCGAGTTTGAGCACGAGTCCAATTTGAAGCTATTGGAGTTACAACAATGCCAGCAGGACTTGGCCACAAGCGAAACCCGCAACAAGGAGCTGCGGGAAAAACTCAAAAAGTATGCTCTTCAGCTAAAGAAACGCACTACAGAACAGGCGGACCTAGAGCAGCAGCTGCAGCGACTTCAAGCCGAGTTGAAGGAGTCACAATCCCAGACAACAATGGAGCAGCAACTGCAGGTGGAGCAGTTACAGACAGAACTTCAAAAATTGCAGAAAATCTACAAAGAAACGTCGGAAAGATTAGAAGAAACCACTAACAGCTTAGAGAAAATGCAGCGGCAGTATGAACATGTAGCAGATGATAATGAACAGTTCCAATTCCTGAAACAGGCATACGAAACCAGTCAGAAAGACAACAGGGAGCTAAGATCAAAACTTGACACATTGCCCAAGTTAAAGGAGGAGTTGGAAAGACTCCAAATGGAGCTACAGAATACAGTACATGCGAATACCTCACTACGCCAGGAGCTTCATCAGCTGGAAGAGCAGCTAAAGCAGAGTAACCAGCATGAAGCTAACTTTGACGAGCTGCGTCGTCAGTTGGAGCAAAAGTCCATCAAGTTTGATAAGTCCAAGGAGGTGATTAAACATCGCAATGCCACCATCCAAAGTCTGCAACGGGAACTGGCCGAGCTAAGGGCACAACTGCAAGCACAGCCCGAGGAGGATACCACACAGGATCAGGAGGAGCAACAGAAGGATCTGCAAGCCAAGTTACAAACGCTGCAGGAGCAAAACTCTCGTCTCGTTGAGGAGAAGGTCAGCTTTGAGCTGGCCATTGAAAGACTGGAGACACTACACGATGGCATTCAAGCGAAACTCCAACACGATCAATACTATAGCGAGTCGTTGAAGAAAGAGAACACGGAGCTGCAGAACAGGGTTGCCACTCTAGAGGATCAGGTAGCTCATCTGCAAACAGAACACGCTTCTGCTACAACGCGTGCTCAATTTTTGGAGCAACAAATTCATGAAACTGCTACACTACAGACGGAACACGAAACACAGCTCCAGGAACGACTCCGTCAACTGTCGGTGCACGAAGTTGAGCGGAATCGGGAGATCGAACTGCTTGCAAGTGAGGCGGAGCAGGCAGGTGAACTGCTTAAAACTTTACGATCCAAAAATGACGAATTGCTGGCGCGGCACAAGCAACAGCAGGAACAGGCTCAAGCTGAACGAGAACGGTTGAGCAACAATAGCGAACAGGAGCTGCAGGAGTTGCAGGAACAGTTGGAGTTGCGCAACCAGGAACTCCAGCGACAACGCAACGTCTACGATGCCAAGCTGGCGGCCAAGGCCACCGAACTGGATGAGATGGAGTGTGATTTAAGTACGTACATGGATCGTGCAACGGCCGAGACTCGGGAGCTAGCCCAACAGCTGGAACGGACGCAGGAGCAGCTTCAGGCACGTGGCGAGGAGTTGAGTCGACTTAATGAGGAGCTTGCCGATGTGGAGCGAGAGCGTGCAGCACTCAGTAGAGAGGCGTCTCTTCTACGCCTTCAGCATGACAGCGCCGAGCAGGATGTCCTCGAATTGCAGGAACTTCGAATGCAGGCTCTGCAGGACAAGACGGAAATTGATAATCTGCGTGCTCAAATCGATTCCCTGTGCGCCAATCACAATCAGGAGTTGCAAGCCCTGCAGCAAGAGATTGCCGAACTGGACACTCTGGGACAGAATCAAACCGATGATCAGGTCTACATTGAGACGGAGAATAAACGTCTCGCCGAGCAACTAACCGAAATGCAGGCTCGTTTGGATGAGCAGGCCGAGCAGTTGGCCCGACAACAGGCTATACAGGCTACAGCTCCAGTTCCTGGTCCATCTACAGCTGCCACAGTTCCAGTTCCTGTCTTCCCCACTCAGTATCAGACGCAAGCTCAAGTGCCAGGCCAGGCCAATGAGGATTGGATGTACCAAGCAGCCTGGATGCGACCAAACAACGGAAATGCACCTCAGAGACAAGCAGTTCCAGTATCAGTGGAACAGGTAAGTCAAGTGTGCTCTCAGATAAATCTGAAGGGGAAATGGCGACCATATGGGAGGAGAAAGTAGTTCATACTTCTTCTGATTTAACAATGATAATACTTTCATTTTCTTTCAGAATCTTCCAATCCCCGCACCAGCAATGTTCTTCAGCAGCGATGCAGCTGCAGCTCCATCACCATTTGATGAGATTGTTGCTCAACCATTGAGGATGAGCACCCAGGGATTGGGTGTGGGGGTTCAGGATCCATTGGTTGTGGAACCAACCATTGAGGATTTGCAGCGTAATGTGTCGGATCTGGAGAAGCATGCCAAGGAGCTGGAGACGAAACTCTTGGCACGTAATCAAGCTTTGGCAGAGCACGAAGAACGACGTTTGCAACTGGAACGAATGCTCCAGGAGCGGGAACAAGAGCTGGCTGAACTCCAGGCCGCAGCCGAGGAACGTGAAAGATTGGCGGCCATTGAGAAGCTCATTCAAGCAGAGCCGACAGCTTCAGAGGTAGCTCCAGTTGCGACCAAGACAACGATAACGGCACCTACATTGGACATGTTCTTTGGCTCGGAAACCGTGACGGATGCAGTGAATCTTGATTTGGGAATGCCACAGACAGAGCCCGTTGTAGAGCAGATTATAACACCAAAGAAAGCGTATCTTTGTCACCCCGAGCAGCAGCAGGAGCAGGAGCAAGTGCAGCAAGTGATTGATTGGGGCGTGGATGAGGATCCCTGGGCAACTGCAGCCGCAGTGGAGCCAGCTGCCGAGGTCGCAGGACTGCAGGCGAGGATTTCCGAATTGGAACAGCAAAAAGCAGAGCTACAAACGAAAATAGCAAAACTCATGAAGCGTGTCAAGGAATATCGCGCCAAGGAGCAACAGGAGCAATCCAAGAGTGTCAACAATGACCTAGATGGCGCCATCATGGATGAGCTGAGGCATCAATTGCAATTGCACGAGTCTCGTCAGGTCAAGACCGAGGAACTGCTGCAACAGCATGCGCTGGAAAAGGAGAAGCTATCAAAGCGCATTGATGTCCTTACCGCGGGCAATGAACGCATGGCGGAGCTAAAGGAACGCCAGGACATGGATGTCCAAATGTATCAGGCACGCATACGTGAGCTGCAGGAAAAGATCCAGCAACTGGAAAGCTGGGGCGATGGAGGAGCTGGAGGTGCTACCATGACACAGCAGGCTGCATCCCTGCCAGCAACAGCATCCACTGACGATGAGACCCTGTCCAAAATTGAGAATCTGCAGGCGGAAAACCAGGATTTGAATACGGAATGCCTGGAATTGCAATCCCAACTGCAGCTGGAGAAGCAAAATGCGCTGGATGCACTTGCTCAAGTCCAAAAGGAGCGGGAACAATTGCAGGCGGACAAGCAGCGAGCACTTGAAGCTCTTGGCCAGCAGGCGGAACAGGAGCTCAGGGAACTCCGTGGAAAGCTTCAAGCTGATCATGAATGTGCTGCCCAGGCGCTACAGGAACGGGAGCAGCTTCAACTCCAACTAGAGGAGCTAAAGGCCAAAATGATGGAACTACCCACGACTGTGAGTGCACCCAGTGATGAGAGCATGGCTTTGCTCCAAGAGAAGGAATCGGAAATTGTGCACCTGAAACAACGCATTGAGGAACTCATGCGTGAGGATCAAACGGAGAAGTTGGTGCTAGAGATTCTAACCAAAAATCAGGAATTACACTTACTGCGCATGCAGATCAAGCAGCTAGAGGAGGACAAACAGGAGAAGCAGGAGAGAGTGGAGCAGCCAGTGGAAAATGTGGAGAATAAACTACAGCTGGAACTGGAGCAAGTGCGTCAACAGTGCGTGCAGCTACAACAGGAGAAGGCAGACATGGAGGAGGAGCTGCGTGTCCTAAACAATCATGTGCTATCCAGCCTGGAGCTGGAGGACAGAATGAAGCAAACTGTATTAGAAGTGGACATGAAGACCATAGAGATCACGGAGCTACGTAAATCGCTGGAATTGCTGCAGCAATCTCAGCAATCGCAGCCAGCCCCACAGACCCCGGTCCAACCCGATTTAAGTGCCTTGAATCAACAATGGGAGGCGTTGGTGGAGCAAAAGTGCAGTGAGGTGGCCAGCATATGGCAGGAGCATTTGGCACAACGTGAGGCAGTCTATCAGGCAAAGATTGATCAGCTGGAGCAGCTGGAAAAGACCAAGGAGACAAACACGGCACAGACAGAAGCCGAGGAGGAGAATCAGGGATCAGTCATCACAGTGGAATCCAACGATATGGTGCTCAAGATGCAAAAGGCGCTGGAAACGCAGGAAATGGAAATTGTTACACTAAAAGAGCAGCTGGCCATCAGATCAGCGGAATATGCTCGACTAGCCTCACAGTATGATCCCTTCCGACTCCAGAATACACTTGGAGGAGGAGTTTCTGGTGCCTCAGGCCCTGGCAGCCAGGAACCAAACTCCGAATATGTTTTAAAAGCGGATCTAGACTATGCCTTGATGATGCTCCATCAGCGTGATATGCGATTGGAGGAGATGATATTGGAGCTGGTGCAGCTGCTGGAGGAACGTGATCATCTGCAATTGAAGCTCTCGGATACTCTGCGTCAGCTGGAAGCCGAGAGAAGTAAGTGTAATATGGTTACACATGCATAATATCTTTAGGCATCTATAAATTTATTCTTTTTTTTTTTGCAGCAGGCGTTCCAGCTGCAGCTCAACAAGCAACAGCCGCCACCTCGTCATCCTCATCCTCCATAGTGGCCACCTCGGGCAGCACCAGCAGCGATCCCAGAGGCACTAGCAGCATTGAACTGAAGCAGAAGTGAGTAATAAATATGCCACAAGAGTTGTTTATCTTTATTTTTATTATATTATTAATTGGCATTCTTAGATTGGCGGAACTGCAGACGGTAAAGCATTCCAAGGACAAGGCAATTGTGGATGAGCGTGAGCAGCGATTGCGGCAGATGATACAGCTCCAAAGGGACATGGCCAAAACAGCTACAACAACAGCGACGGCGACGACGGCCGCAACAATAACAACAGCAGCAACAACAATACCAACAGTAACAACTCCTAATTTTCCTCTTGCTCCTGCTCCTGCTCAGCAGCAACAAAAACAGCAGCAGCTTGAAGTGGATCCATGTAAGTGATTCCAGTGAATGTCTGTCCTTTCAAAAACCACTTCACTAGGAAAAAGTTTTAAATCATACCCTATCCGAAAACTTTCCTGCTTTTCAAATTCTTGCAAATTCAAATAAGTGTAATTTCTAGCCTCTTTTTACAAACCAAATCAGTCAAATATTTGGGAATTAACGTGAGATTAATAAATAAGGAAATTAAACAAAAATAATCAAAATAATTGCAGTCATATTTATTTAGTAAATATCAATACCTTTTACACATACATAAATATTTTTTAAATTTCTTTTTATTTAAATTTATTAGTTATTTATTGAAATTTTTTTATAGTCACTTTGTTTTTTTTTTTTTTTGCCAATAGTTGGCATCAATGGTAAGATCCTTGATAGAGTTGGCAACACTATAGTAAAGCCGTTATACATATATGTACATAACTTACATAGAATGTGGTAGCCCTATTTTGAACCCGTTATAATTACCATTTTTTTATCGTCTTATTGTATATTGTTTTATTTTTTCTCTGTCAGTGTTTTTTTTTTGTTGCCAACAGTTGACTTTCTACCAGTGATCCTTGATAGAATTGCAAAGAGTTGGCAACACTATCTATAGTAAAGCCGTTATATATGTATATACTTTGGTTTTTTTTCATATGGCAACACTATTTTGAACCCGTTATAATTACCATTTTGGTTTTAATTGAAAATTAAATTGTTGTACTTACAGCTCAATCGTCACTGCGATCACCTTCAATGGTACTCATGGACTGGATATTAGGCAACAACAAGAGCGAGGACGAAGTGCATCCAAGTGCAGCACCATCAAGCAATTAATTAGCTCAGCCCTCTCCTCATCCCCTCCATCATCCATCAAACACAAACGTTCCAAGCGGCTTCTCAGTGTAGTTGACTTTCGAAATGAGTAGATAAAAGCGGCTTAACAATAATACTTGATTTAAACTAGCATTAGAGTTCTATATTATGTACCTTGGAGTAAATGAAAAGCATAAAAAGGAAACAGAAAAAAAAAATGAAAAAAAAATACGATGTGAAAAAAAAAACACCAACTACTCCCGAATTGTGTAGCCGCATCAACATTTGCATGCATGGAACACGCCTACGTTTTATGTTGTAGATATGTATAAAATGTAAAAACACTTAAAATAACAACACATACAAAAAATACGTAAAAAAAATTGGGTTTTAATTCCGATGAATTGGTTTTTAATCACTTGAAAAAATGGCTTATTGGCTGGCAATGGCGCGAACAGTGTGTACACAAATGCATTGTTCGCGGTTTTTGCATCGATGACTCCGCTAAGTGTGTGCACTCCATATGCATTGCTGCTGTTGCATTCTTAACGGTTTTACGCAACGCTGCCATAGTGTCATAATTAACGAGGTGACTTTTGAATAAGTCACATTTTTATTTACATCGCCTTGAAGAGAAAATGATGGGGAGAGATTATATAGTTCTGCCTTGCTGATTAAAATCAGAACGCAAGATAGAGGGTATAGAAAATAAATGTTTTACCTTTTTAGTAATATCACCATGATCAATACTTTGATACCAGTGTGTACACAATGTTTATTCTGAGAGAGTGATTGAAAAAATTATATGCACACACTAGTACGCAATTGTAACGGTTAGTGCTGAGTTTTTATTGAATATATTTGATAGAAGATGACTGAAATGGGCTATAGAACAAAGACGCTACTTCGTCTGGTCGATATGCATCCCACCATGACCAGTTATTCAACTGTGGCGCTAATTATTGCCAAATCGGAGCCAAATGTTTTTCTGGACAAATTGAGCAGCGAGAAACGCGGCGTGATAAATTTTACTATACGCGATTCAAAGTGTCACATTGCCAACTGCAAGTGCTGGGGAATCCAGGCGTGTGTGGATGAATACAATGCCATGTTACAGATTGGCGATGTAATAGATGTTGTTGGCGCCAAGGTGATGGCCATAACACCGCCAAACGGTTGTGGTCTAAACGAGCAGCGTTATCAACCCCGTGGGACGCTTGCTTGTGCTCTTGTGGTGAACGAAGGACATGGTTATCTGGTTAAGCACAACTGCGATGATCTAATCACAATACAACCACTGCGTCAGCTAATGCATCTGCCCCACAAATCTCTGAGCACGGCCCTCAAGCTGGCGGATGTACGTTGTGCCGCACCAGGTGCTGAACTGCGTCCAGCTGTGTTCATTGATCTCCTCGTGGTGGTGGCTTCATTGCGTCCAGTACGTGAACTTAAACGCAAGGTGGCACGCAATGGAAACACTCTGATGCAATGCCTCGAACTGGTTGTTATCGATGGCAGCTGCCCGGATGGCATGATGTTAACCCTTTGGCATGCGGAGTGGATACGACGTGCCCAGCGTTGGCAGTCGGGCAAGACACTGCTTCATTTGATCGATGTACGCATCTCCCAATCCCAATATTATGGTTGTCCTGTCCTCAGCCATGCCAGCTGCACCCTCATCTATGAGAATCCATTGCCACAGAGTCCAGATTGCCAGGCACTCCTTGCATTTGCAGCCACAACTCCGCTAAAGACATTCGATCAATTTGCACAAATGGATTTGGACAATTTGCCAGCGGGTGGGTAGCCATATATTATATGCCAGCATTTTCAGAGGGTATTAAAATGACTCTGTTTTTATCCCCACAGCTGATCAGATCCAGACCCAGATGACGGTGCGACAAATCTATGAGCGTGCCGAGGGAGAACTACAGGATGCAACAAGTGAGAATTTTACAGCTGTACTTTATGCCATGGTCACCAAATTTGACATTGATGGTCTGAGCAGATGCATCAACAAAAAGTGGCAAGTGATTATAGATTTGTTTTTATCTGTTCAACTGTTTATTTAAATATTATTTTTTATATTCCTCTCCTGCCTGCAGCAAATCCTGTCATCGCTTCATTCCAAACAATCGCAACGATTGCGATAATGAGCAATGTGTGCTAGAGTTCTCCTTGGATTTAAGTGGCCCACGGTTTGAGCACTTCTTCAACATTAATATACAACTTTCCGATCAGACGGGCACGTTAATCGAGTCACGTCTCAGTGGCGGAGTCGCTGATCATTTATTGGGCCTCAATGCGGATGCCTTTCAACGACTTTTGGAGCGAAAGCAAACCGAGCTTAAATGGCGCTTTCTATTAAAGTACTTTGAGGTCAAATTGCTGGTGAAGAAACCCACTGCAATGCGCAAGAATCTGACTGTGATTGTGGTGGACATGGAGCTCATACAACTGGAGCAGATCATACAGAAGATTGCTGCGTTTTAAGGTTTTTATTATTTGAAAGATATTATCTATTTGTATAGGTTTTATAATGTATAAATAGTAATATCGCTATCCATTGAATATAATAATGTACTAAATACAATAATGTATTCAATTGAATATGATAATGTTTTAAATACATAAAATGTATTCAATTGTTTATAATAATTTATTAAATACATAAAATGTATTCAATGGTTAGTGGTAATATCCTGCTCTTGTTTCTACTGTAAATGAGAGTCTTATAGACTGTAACTATTGTAAAGAGAAAGAAAGTAGTTATGTAAAAGCTTTAATCTAAGATTTTCTAATATAAGTGATGATAAAAAAGTTTTCCTTTGACTAAATTGTTGAATGTAAGTAGTAGACCAAAACTTCTCAGAACAGAGCTAATGGGTCGTTAAGGCTGAAAACCCAAAGTGTAGACAATTCAAATAATCCGGAAGTAATTAATATACATACAAAGATTTGTTAAAGCTAACAATAAGACTTAAAGTTCGTATTTTGTATAATTTAGTCGCGACGACTGAAAGTTATCTATAAACTAAATATATCCCTATTTTCACTGTAAGCACACGAATATCGTATGTTTTATAAATTATTTAGTATAACTTATAATTAAATAAATTGTACAATTTTACTTAATATTAGAATTTAAGATTTCTTTTTGAAAGGTAATTACTTTAAACACAGGATAGCAAAGATAGAGTTTAACGTTGTAAGGACTATAATAATGTGAATTTAGAAGGAGAAACTCGTGATATTAAGTTTCCCCCGATTTGCAGTTTCTTTTAAATGGTTTTACCCATTATATTATTTTATAATTTGATCAACAATAAAGTATCTCTAATTTAAGTTTTTTTAAGTTTTCCTGTCAGCAAAAACTACTGAAATGCTATTTAAATATCCTAGATTGTAAAAGTAAGATAAGTGTTATATCAATATTTAAATACCACCCTAGCTATAAAATGTTGTTACCTTGCTTTTTCACCATCGATTGTAATGAAAAATACCTTAAACGACCCCTAATTTAATATCTTTTACCCTCAATGTTTGATATTAAGAAGGAGATATTTTTTCTAATTTTCCTTAAATTTTAAATTTAAAAAACCGTTGAAAAAAATGTCAAAATAAACCTTATTTTCTTATATCAAAAAAATATAATATATTTGTTAAACTATTGCTTTAAATTAAAAACTATGAAATTATGAAGATATGTATATATATTATTTTTCTGTAAAACTTTTTAAAAGGAAGCTCACCCAAAAAGAGCTAAATTTTAAAAATTAAAAAATAACTACACCCAAGAACACATTTTAAGGTATTTTTCCAACATCTGAGGATCGCAAAAAATGTTGGTTTTTGTAGAGGGTGCGTTTTCGCCATTGCATATTATGAATCAGAAGGAAGAGTTTTATAACAGATACAACAAATACATATATAGAAAATAAAAGAAATATAAAGAATAATAGCTTAAATTTAAAGCTCTTACTTCAACTGCAGCATTAGCAGTAAATAATTGACCTAAGCAATAAAGAGAGGGTATCTACATAAATAGCATCTTTATTTCGCTTGGGTTTTTGTTTTGTTTTTTTTTGTTTGTTTTTTATTTGTTGTTCCACACATAAAACATTGCAACTGCAATACAATACATATATAGAATATACAATCCAATACAATACAATTTGTCAGTGTCTCGTTTGGAACTGAACCCACCTTAAAAGCTGTGGGGAAAACAGCTAAAGAGGGGTAGGGTTAGTCCTTATAGGGGAGGAGGCATTACAACGATGTGTGAGTGTATGTGTTTAATATACTATTTGGTTTATCTTTTATATGTATATATGTACATATATATATATAGTTGTATATAGAAGTATTTTCTTATATACGAGTAGTTTCGAAATGAATTACAATTGTTTTTGGTGCTGTTTACTTGCTAAGATCACAATAAGTCGACTCCAGTTATAATTTTCTATATTTTTTGGGCATCGGCATCAACAATTTAAACATGTTTAATCGTGTATCTTTTCAAATTTGGGGGGGGGAAGGAAACGGAAAAGGGAAATTCGTTGTGTTGTTGCAAATGGGAATGTGTAACAATTTTGGTTTAACGCTTAATACTGCCACAAAAGCACAAATAATAATATTAATAATAATAATAATAATAATAATCGTAACAATAAAACCAAAGGAACAAACAATGAAATTGTCTAAACAACTACAAGAAGAAACAAACAACAACAAGTAAGGAATAAATTGGGAGAATTTGTCTTAATTCTAAATAATCTCTCCAAGGTACTCCAAATTGAAAATTTCACTGAACATCTCACATAGAGCGAGATAGCTAGATAAGTTAGAGAGAGAGATAGAGAGCATTGTTAACACATTCAACTAATAAAAAAAATATAAAAAATAAAAGAATATTCTTCTATAGAGGCCATCTACTTGGAACTCGTTGGACCATGATGATGATGTTGTCCCGAGCTTTGATGATAAGGCGATTGTTGAGGCGCCTGATGATGATGGAAATGCTCCTTGGTTGCTCCCCTCCTCCTCCTCCTCCTCCTCCTCCTCCCTCCTCCTACTTGAGCACTTGTGGATGTTGTCGTCGTGCTCGTCGAATGCGTGACAGCATGATGATTTACAGTGCCATGACCATGACCATGGCTCTGACTGTGACTGTTGTGACTGTTGTTGTAGTTAAGTGGCAATGCGGCTACGGCAGCCAAGGCTGCGGCAGCAGAGGCAGCTGCCACGCCCGCTGTTGCCGTGGTCAACTTGTTCCCATTGGCGCTGTTCACCTTCAGTTGACGAATTTCCGGAAAGAACTCAATCATCAGTATTTCCAGCAGTTCCTATATTTACAAAAGAAAGTCAAAACAAATAAGTATAAACATTTCTTTTCTTTCTCAAGACATCTATTCTATAATAATTATTTAAGTTATTTTTGATACAGGTTTTATTTAATTTACATAAATTGAAAACTCATTGATAAACAATTACAAATTTTAAATCAAAACTTCAATCTTTAGTTTAACTTAGTCAAAACGCATTGAAATATTGTATACTCTTGCAGACACCTGCATTCATATTTTCGACATATGACTGCTTCATGATATAGTAATCTGATTTTACCCAAATTTGGTCAGACTCTATATAACGATACCAGACACACAATGTGTGAGTTTGGCTGAGATATCTGTACCAAGTTTCATCAAGGCAAGGGTATAAAAAGAGTCAAGATTTTTATGCAAAAATTCAATTTGTTTCTAAGATAACTTTATGATATAGAAGCTTGTCAGGATGTATAGGAAACTACCAAATATATGTGCAATCTGTGAGTTTAGTTGATATGTATATCTAAAGATATTACTCACTATTATTACACAATATTATTACTCACATAAAATAACTGCTTGTTGTATGTGGGATTCTGAAGGGCATCAAAGACTTTGAGAACTCCACGTTTCGCTGCCTGGGCGCCAACGAGATTGCAGAGGACTTCGGGTATATGATCGGTGAGCAGAGCCTTTGCTGCATTCGTGGTCATCTCCTTCATGTCATCGGAACGCACAGGATATGCGGAGGCAAGCACACCGCCTGGCCAAAATGATTTCAATATTGCCGAGAAATAATTATGCAGCATGGACTCCTCAAACAGATAGGCAATGGATTCACGAATTTGCCTATTGATAGTGCGTCCATATGTGATCTGGACAAAGGAGATGATGCTTTTGCGTAGCCATTTGAACACACCGCCCATGTCAAAGATTTCACCCATTAGAGCATACATGGGCTCGGCAATTGAATCTTTGCTATCCAAATCAGCCAGCAATTTGGGATCACTGCTTGATTCGCCATCCAAATACGTGGACATATCATCATCATCCCGTTGAAGACCCCAAAATGGATCACTGGCCTTATTGCTATCATGTGCCTTGGCCGCATCACTTTTAAACAATGTGGAGAGCGAGAACTTGGACTTTTTGGGTGATGGCAACGTTTGCTTCAAATGATCCGAGCTGGGACTAAGGAACGTATAAATTGCCTCGCTGCCATTCAAATGATCATCCTCCAGTATAAACTGTAATTTTGAAAGCAAAAAACATTATAAATGTGATTGGAATCACGTAATACTTTCTTTATACATACATTGAGAAACTTTTGGATTTGTCCTTTGGCCTTTTCCTGCGCATGTCGATCGGTTTTCAAAAGAAAAGCTTGAAATTTGTCGGCAAATCCAGCGATTTTAAATTGGAGCTCACATGACGAAGTTTACGTTGCAGCTCCTAAAATATATATAAATAAGTAAACATTATTTGGAATTAAGATTTTAAAAGTAATCAGGCTTAACAGACGTCAGACTTGCATAACTTTGTCAAAACTGAACCGAATTTTATGCGGAATATCATTTTGATTATAGTATGATATTATTATTAATTCTACATTTAAAAGAAAATTGTTTGATTTTTCTTTTCATCATTTTGGGGCACTTACGTGCACTTGATTCAAAGAACGCATCACAACCCAGCCACTGGAAATGCCCGAAGGACGTCTTCTTTGTGCACGTCCGGTGCTGCTGTCGCCATTTTTGGGCGCTGCCTGAGGCGGAGCATTGATATCCTCGTCCACGTGCACAAGGATCATGAATTGCAGCGATTCCTTCTCATCGGAAACCTACAACAACAAAAAACAAAACAATGAAGATTATATATTTACAATTTTCTTTTTTCTTTGAGCATTCCCACCTCAACACTTTGTATGGTGGCTTTCCATTTGCCCAGATGCTCCGTCCAGGCGTCCGTGCGTCGTAAATGTGCCTCCGTTTGTCTTTTTTCACTCTTGAGCCATTCCATTTCCTTTTCGAGTATTTGCAGCACCTTTGACTCTGGCTTCACAGAGTATTTCAATGCATCTAGTGCCTGGTTCTTTTTATCGATTCGCTCCTGTATCTGCTCCAACTTTCGCCGAGCATACGAAGTGTGAGCAGCGACATCAA
The DNA here is from genome assembly GCA_035043265.1 of Drosophila testacea. Classification (NCBI taxonomy): domain Eukaryota; kingdom Metazoa; phylum Arthropoda; class Insecta; order Diptera; family Drosophilidae; genus Drosophila; species Drosophila testacea. The sequence goes on along the minus strand of JAWNND010000087.1, from coordinate 93,059 downwards.
TGGCAGCTGGAGCACCGCCAGCTCCATTTAGGCCATCTGCAACAATGGCATGCTCATCATCCGGAACATCCCCGAGAAGTGTGGGACACATTAGCAAGGTGGGATCGTTAAATTCGTTGGAGTCGAGTGCCTCCTTTAGTTGACGATATTGTTCACTCAACACAAATGGTGGATAATATTTGTCCTCCAGTGTGCGCAATATATTCCTTTGAATATCATAGAATATATCTGGACCCGCATCGCCAAGCACAAACGTCTCAATCAGCTTCCGTTCGTGTTTATCAATTTGAATCTCCGGCTTTGGTGCTCGTATATATGTGTAGAAAATTTCCGTGCCCAACTGATGAGTGGCGGTTTTGTGCGAATGCTTCATCTCATCCACGGCCAGATAGAATCCAACCAAGGCACTGGCTTTTAACGGTTCCAGGAACATTGTAAAGTAGCGTCGTCCCACAGCCGTATTGAGTATTTCCATTAGTGTCAGATCCTAAAAAAAAAATAATAATTAAATAAGGAAAAGATAAGATGAGATAGTAAATAAGGAACAAATTCGACACAATCTCTGTGAGTTTGTTTGATATGTCTTATAAAGGTTGCTTTTTACTCCGATCTTTCGATCGTATAGCCGCTATACATATGTCCGCTTCCGACAGCAGCAAAAATATGGATCTGTACCAAGTTCCATCAAGATAGCTTCAACGCTGAGAGACAAGTTTTGCGTAGAAACAGACGGACATGGCTATATCGACTCAGCTCATCGTCCCCTGAATATATATATGTATACATATACACTTTATGCCTGTTAGGCACATTTTGATTTGGACAAACTTAAAAGACCCTTTTGTACTTCGTTTCCACACTCACCGTATCACTGGAGTAATTGCCATTCCATCCAAACTTGGCCAGATTCTTTTCACACTGTCCCTTGGCCAATGACAACTGTTGCACGTAACGTTTGAGACGCACAGCGGCCGTTAATTCAGATTTGGTTAGCGTATGATCCTCAGTATCCGGATCAAGGCCTTTGGCACGTTGCAAATTCTGCATACTGGTGGCATGCATCAGATCATTAACAATACTCTTCCGTATTAGCGATAATTCTTCCAAATTTCCTGAATTGTTTATGATCTTAAGGAATTCCTCAAAGCTGGCTGCGTATTCATAACTCCGTTTACTTATCGCCGCCGCCGCCAGACGCGTCTCAATATTTTGCACCACTTTCTGATTGATGTAATCCGGTGCGGTCAGCATTTTGATCATGGGAAAGAAAACTGTCAAAGAAGTGATATGAGTGAGTATATGAAATTAAGAATATTTGTTGAAAGACAACTATAATCACATTATGCAGCTTAGAAGTTGGAATTTAAAGCTTTATCTTAAGAACTCTTTGAGATACAATTCCGAAACATTTTTGAACCAATCTACAAAGAATCCTGAAGATATAATGAATGATAACACGGCTTATAGAAAAATGCGTGAAAGCCAATTTCTAGTCTAATTTGTAGTCTTTAATCTCTCCCAGGAGAATGTACTTACTCTTAAAGGATAGTATCTCACTGAGCAGCACCTTAAGTGGGGGCAGTGAGTAGCCACGTGGTAGCAGTAATATGACCATAATTTCGCATAGTTTACGCAAAAACTCCATTTCCTTCTCCTCATCGATCAGGTACGAATTGGTGCTAAAAACAGGAGCGCTATTCATTTCCGAACTATGATAAAAAAGAAACAAGTTCAGATGACTCACTTAATACGAAACTTTATAAATAAAATTGAACTTACGCTCGAGCCTCGGCAATGCGAATTTTTTCGAGATGCACTGTAACCCGATTGACCATATCAACGGCTATAATCTTGGCTGGATCCATTTTAGCCGCTCTTGCATGTATCTTTTGTATGGCATTCCAAAGATCCTCACGTATAACATCGTTAATGAGTTTGGGTTTCGTCACAACATAGCTGTAAGATCAGAGATGTACATACATATAGTACTATAAGTTGGAGCTCTTATGTTGAGGATGATATTTCTTTATTGAAAACTTTAGGAAAAAAAAACAGAAAACTCAATAAGAAATATTGAAAAATAATAATAATAAGTCAATAAATTTTGTAATATTTTTATTTTTATAGAACCCAATTCAATGGGGATACTTACCCCAACCAGGGCACCATAAAATCTCGGAGCACATATTCAATGATCTGCTGTAACTGCAGATCAACTGTCTTGCCAAATATTAATGGTAAATTCGATGGATTCTTGATGGGATTTGGCAAATCGAAAATGTTGCTTCTGTAATTTCAAATTAGGATTAGTAGGAAGAAATATGGGAATATGGGGAATTGAGAAGAGAACTCACTTGGTGGCATTGTAGAGCAGCTTGGAGGGCAGTCGATTTGGCTTTGTGGGCTCATTGGTCGTAAATATGTAATGTATATAGACAGTGCCGGCGACAGCTGTGCCAAATACATAAGAGATAAATTTTTAATTAACGATTTTATTTTTTATTAAAATGACAATCATTTCAATGACCGCTTCCCAGTGTTGATAAGAAATGAGTCATGGGGTATAAGATTACGATTTGGATTTGGTTATTGGAAATGATAAAACGACTTTATATGGATATACATATGCAGTGAAACAAAAAAGTATTGATTCAAGTATAGCTGAGTTTTTAGTTGTTAAATAATTGTTTAACTCATTTATAAATTATTTCTTAGTAAAGTTGAATAGAAATCTGCTAAAACGAACTTTTTGTAAATGGTTACTATTTTTTTCTTTCTTCTAAATATATTTATTATATTTGTAACTTCTTCTCAAAGCGTGTTTTAGAAAACATCCTGAAATAGAAGAGTTGATGTCAATACTTTTTTGATTCACTGTATGCAGTATTTATGTATGTATGTTTATGTTTGTATGTAAATTGTGTACCAAGGGTCGTCTTACCTGCAAAGACCAGCACCAAGGAATAGATGACGAATGCGAAGAATAAAAAGAACGTTGGATAATACCAAATAACGGCCAAAAGCGTCGATGTGATGCCGGAAATGATAATCTTCCAGTTTAATTGCAGCGCACGTAGCAAGCTAAAAACCATTAAGGAAGAGGAGGAGAATAAGAGGAGGCAAAGGAAGCACAAATAAATCTATTAATATAATAATGACAACAACTCAATCCACAGCCACACAGACCACACAGACCACACAGTCCACCATCCACCATCCACATTCCCATACAGCCCACATATCCAAAACGTACGTAATGGATTCATTTTTGACCAATACTCACACACAGATATATGTATGTACATAAAGGATAACAAGTACAAAAGGGATAGCTATTGGTGTGAGATGGGGTTGGGGGGGGGGGAGTAGTTAAAGTGCGTATTTAAAAGTAATTCTCTTACCGCGTTGCCAGCACCGTTAGTCGCTGTGTGGGCGTTGTTGGCGGCTCGGGTTCAATGGGAAACAATGGGCGGCGTAGCTCCATGGTGGCCAGCTGTTCCCAACAACAACACTCCTCTCTCACACTCTCTCTCTTCCTCTCTCTGTGTTTGTGTGTGTATGACTAGTGGTTTACAGTTACCACTGCTGCTGCTGTTGTTGTTGTTGTTCTGGCTTTTGTTGTAATGAATATTTCATACATTTTTTTTGACGTCTTTAAGTTCTTGCTTAATTTGTTGCCTCTTGTTATGGCTTTTGTCGTGTCTTTATTTTTATTTCTATTTTTTATCCGTGTCTTTGCCACTACTATTATAAATAGTTCTCTATAACCACTTCCGCCACCCCCCAACGTCCCACGCCTAACAACAACAACAACAACAACGCCTTGCGCCCTTGTGACCCGATGTTGTATTTTAATATCTTAAATGTCGTCACTATGTTTGATCTTTTTTGCAAGGGGGTGTAAAAGGAAACAGATCACAGCATCAGTAGCCAGTGTGTGCCTATGGCAACAAGTTGATATTGATAAAAATTGATAACAGCGGCGCAGCAACTGCTGCCTGCAGCGCTGCCTCCATATAAAATCCTTTACTGTTCTTGTTGTTGCTGTGTTTGTTATCGACGCTTCTCTTGTTGTTGTTGTTTATTTAGCTGTGTTGTTGCCGCTGCTGCGTAGATTACAACAAGTTGGAATTTGAGTTGGCGGGTTTCGTATATCTATATGTATGTGCTGGTGATGCGGCAAAGCCGTAATTAATCATCACACACAGCACTCACTTCCACTTTCAATCACAATCACAAATACAATAAACGAATAAATCAAAGTTTCCAACTACTGTGTGTTGTGCATTGGATTTGTTGATATCTTATCGATAGCAATCAATTTCGATTTCGATAGGCAACCAAAGTCGACAGACCACCACCTAAATGCTTGCCAGCATTTGACCGTTAGAAATTCCCAGACTTTAAAGTTTTAATTCAATTTAATATAAGGAAAAAAATATAGAATTATACAAATAAAAGCTAAAGAAATCGATGTTTATAAGCACCCAAATTACAATACACAAAATATATAAGCTTTAAAAGTTTCCAATTTATTTGTTTGTCGCAAAAACTAACAATACATGGTGAATTTAAGAAAAAAATCATTATCATTGGTATTAGTTTTAATTTTGTTCATTTTTGGTAATGCAAGTATAGTCATCTTTTAGCTTGCTTTCGAGTCATTTTTTCATATCATTACTGTACCTCCCCATTTTTCTTCTTTTTGACTCCAACTGACTTAGACATTTGTACATTTGGAAATTATGTGAAATTATAATGGCCACTACATATACTAGCTTCTATTGCTGCTTTGCTAGACGCCGCAGGGCACGCTTGCGTGTACTTAAAATATTCTTAAGAACCAAGTTTCTGGCAAACTGTTCGCCGAACACAGCCTCTGTAAAATGGATGACCAGTTGAAGCAATGCATGTGGCAAGTATCCAGCTGTTTGTGTGGCAATGCCGAGTGTCGCCAATGCGGATTTTACATACGTTTCAGGCGAAGGCGCAAACACACTTGGCTTACGTATCTTGGACATGTTGGTGGCCACATAACCAGGCTGCACACTCTGTATAATAATTCCATGCGTCTTGTATTCTGTCTGCAGATCATCGCTGAACTTGTTTACAAACGCCTGCAAAAGAAAAATTTATTTATATAAATTTATCAAAACTAAATTACAACAAATCTCTTCTACCTTTGTAGCGGCGTAGACGCTTAGCAGAGGATTGGGAATTACGCCCGCTGTTGAGGATAGATTTATAATAACTCCCTTACGTTTCACCACCATGCCCGGCATAAAGAGCGCCGTCATATGCGTCACAGAATGTATATTCGCCGACACAATATTTTGCAGGAACTTGGGGTCATCATGGCAACAATCCAGGAAATAATCTGGATGATCGTAGCTAATGCCCACATTGTTAACGAGTACTCCCACATCCAGACCAGCGGTTTCCTCACGTATCTTCTCATAGATCTCCAGACCGGCAGTAAAGTCTACAGCAATTACACGCACCTCGACGCCAAACTCATCGCCTGTAAGTATACCCCATTCTTGGATTATAAACCTGGCCTAAAGCACTAATTTGTAAGCCAAATTGCAATTTTACCAATATCCTTTGCCACAGTCTTTAGTTTATCCAGCGAGCGGGATATGAGCACCAACTTCAGTCCTTTGCGAGCCAACTGAAAGGATTAGGCAATAGAACAAATATTACAGTACTCATGGAAGGTTATAAAATGTGGATAATTCTTAAATATCCCTATTAATCGAAAGGACATAATCTGGTGAGCTTAAATTTTGTGTAACGCTGAAAGTTTCTTCACTAAAATATCATTTGGAATTTATAAATTATACCTGTCTCAGTTGAAAATACTTAAAGCCTTATCTAATACCATAAGAACTTCATTAATTATATGTATAATAACTAAAACATCGACAATCGTATATTTTTAAGTAGCCTAACAAATGGGTATCTAATACAAGCTGGAATCTAAAAATATTATCAGTTACAGCTTTAACAATGGATGATACTGAACTATACCAAGAAATCTTCATTTGATATTATTTGGAATTCATAAATAATTATGGAGAATCCAAAAATATTCAGAGAGAGAGAGCTTAAAAATTTGAATCAATCCTGAGATATTACAAGAAATCTGTATATGACAGCAGTTGAAATTAAATAGTAAAAATTACAGAAAATGTCCTTAGACAAGCTTTGGAAGATTTAAAGCCTGCCTAGAGATATACCTATATTCCAATATGTAAGTCGAAACTTAGTAATTACATATATCTAATATCTTATCCTAAATTATCTTTACAACTATCCAAACAAACTGAAGGAAACATTGCCTATGGGCAAAGGTCTTTCTAAATATAAAAATTATCTAAAAATACATAATTTAGTTTTATGGGTATTGTAATCAATAGTGTATGTTTATAGTCAGTCAATTAGACATACTATGTACAACTGTAAATTCAATACATAAACTCGACTTCTAGCGGTCTATAATAATTAAATAGCTTGCACATTAGAATTTAGTCGGTACGCATGTGAAGTGTTTACATATTTTCAATTAAGCAATCATTGCTTAAAGCACATTGAATGCTAATTAGCTGGAGACATTTAAGAAAGTCCAAGTTAAGATAACCCCTCGGTGTTACTACTTAGATAGGGTTAATTAGGTCTGTTGAAATTCACATTTATTTTAGTTAGTGTTGTTTTTGTTGTGCACAAAGTGCTTGTTAATGCAATTTGCGAAACGTAAACAATAAGGTGTACGAAATGAACCGATTTCGTAAAGCAAACTTACACTTGCACACTGAAACCCTAAGGTCATTGAATATATGTATATAGAGGAGAGTGTTATTGCTAGATCAACAGTTCTAGGGGGAATGTGCATATTTAGTTAACTGAAAAACAAAAAATCAGTACTAACCCATAAAAAGTTTGGGTTTTTAAGGTGTCGCACTTGATTTAATGGATAATTAGCACTTTAACAAAGTGCATTAACGTATGGAAAGCTATTTAATGGGAGAATTGAGGTACTGAGAAGCCAGAGAATTAATGGCATACAATGTTCAAGTCATGCTTAACTCAAATGCAATGTCAAATAGTTAATTGCATTTTTTTCAATCTTTTTTTTTTTTGGTACATCTTCAAGTCATTATAGACTTTGATGTAATACTAGTTAAGATTGTCACTCTGGAGATTGGAAACTTATACATTATATATTTATAGTTGTCCATTGACATACCTCCCTGGCGTAGGCCTTTCCAATGCCATCCGTCGATCCGGTGATAACTGCAAATGTTAAAAACTGTTTTATAATTATAATACATGAGTAATGTATAGTATGTAGGAATTCCTTATCAGAGGAGTACATAGAACGCGTGATCGATCGAAAGTTCAAATGGAGAGGGCAAAATGTGTATTATAAATACAATTAACTCACCTGCCCAGTCGCCCATCTTGGCGAGATTCACCGAAGATCCGCCGAGTTGGGGTCCCAGCATATTCGAATAGATCCATGGCAAAACCTTGCGACAGATCTGGAAACCAACAATGCTGATGGCAATTCCACCCAAAATGCTCAATACACGCGAATTCTCATCCATAGCAAATGTAAATTGTAGAATTTTCCGCTTTTTTGAAAGAAAAACTATTTTTCTGGCTACTTTTGGTGGGTCTTGACTCTGCGGGCTCCGTTGGCTGCCTGAAAATTTAAAATTCAATTGAGAATTGTCGTTGATTTTTTCTGTCGCCGCCGTCAACTGCGCTGCCGGCTTCGCTGCTACTGCTTGTGTGTGTTTCCTCTCTCTCTTCTTCTTCAGAGTGTATGTCAATTGAATATTTTTTTTTTTGTTTAAACGTACGCTTAATATTCAAAGCAGATTATTGTGTGCGCGTTGACCAAATTTGTTGTTCTGCATATATAATAAATAAAGACGGAAAATTTCTCTGTCTTTGCTTGTTGGTTTCGAAATCGAATTGGCGAAAATTCGATTTAATTTACAATAAGAGATGTCAAGTTGAGGCACAAAAAATGAAATGAACGGTTCTTTTTGCCGATAGAGCATATTTATGTGCATGTGTGTGCCGCGCCACTTATGTCATATGCATGTGTGTGTGCCTCGTGCTGCGATTCGCGCTCTCACGTTTTCCCACCCGAATCTAAAGCATCCATATCGCACCACCACACACCACCACCATTAAATGATAAGGGGCACATTCATACACACACACACACACACACACATTACCCTCTCTTTTACTCTCACTCAAAAACTGCACATGCGCAAGAAACAAATCCAACGGCAGCTGCAACAGGCAAATCGATGACGATAACTTTGGCGGCCAAAAATTGTGTAAATTTCAGCAGGTAAACGTTTAAAAAAGCCAACACTTATTTGCATAAAATATTGTTTTATTTTATAATATTGTTGAAATTTGAAATGTCAAAAATGTCCCTATGCTTTGTTGTTGTACACAAACGCACACTAGATGGTGCGAAAGTGTTCAAAAAGCGTTGCATATTTTTTGACGGCATGGAAGTGCAATGATATTCAACACTAGATGGCGCCTTTTATTGCAGCAACAACAAACAAACAATTTCATAAGAAACAGTTTCTTTAAGTAACAAAATGATTTTTTTCAATGTAAATATAAATTAGATAAATTAAAGCGGATTCTTTTAATACATGTTTCGTATTTCTTATTCTTTGGGGGCCTAGTTCCTTCAAATGGTGTCTTCAAAATCTTGGAATTTCAGGGCAGACTGTAACGACTTTTTAAATAAATAAATTTTAAACCGTTTTTAGTATTTGAAAATGTGGCAACGCAGCACAGATGATTGCTTAGCATCCCCAAAAATATGTTTAAGACAAGCTTTACAGAGAGAAAAAGAGAGAAGGTAGTAGATAGAAAAGGAGATAAAAGATAAAAGTATAGACTGTAACGACTTTTTAAATAAATAAGTTATAAATCGCTTTTGGTATTTGAAAATGTGGCAACGCTGCACAGATGATTGCTTAGCATCCCCCAAAATAGCTTTAAGACAAGCTTTACAGAGAGAAAAAGAGAGAAGGTAATAGAGAGAAAAGGAGATAAAAGACAATTGCAAGGCACGCATAATTTTGGGAATACGGAATCTTCTATCTCCGGCAGTGTCGTGTCAAGTGCGTGCGAACCAACAACGTTATCGGGGCCGGCAAATGCAACATGGTCATAGATATCACGTTAAAAGTGAGCAATTGTTGTGCTGCTGCTGTCATTTTCGAGCCAATTCTGGGTTAACACATGAAATATGCAAGCACTTGCAATACATTTCCAAAGACTTTAAACTGACTATAAAAATCGTGGGTGGGGTGGGGGGGGGTTTATTTATGAATTTTTAAAGCGCAACAATATACATTTTTGTTTAGTGTTAAGCAAATAAATAAATAATAAACTGAATGGTAATTGTGCAATATATATTTAGCATAAAAATGCTAGTATCGAAAAGCTGCTTCTCGATTTGTGGCATGCGCACATCGTATCCTGACCTACATTCCAATTATTGGTCATCTAAGCAGCATCCAAGTAGTTGCAAGCAAGCAAGCACGCAGCAGAGAAAATAAAAAAAAAAACAATAAAAAAAAAATACACAAAAAAAGACAACTACTGAGAAGACAGCTAATAAACGTCAACGTTTTTCTTTGTCTTTCAAAACAGTGAAATGGCTAACAATCGATGATGATAAAGACTTGAACACAATTTATCCATGTATCTCCACAAATTCACACACAACTCAATATGTTGAGCAGGAAGCTATAAAGCAGATTTCTGGATTCAATATACCTATGTAGAACTTCCAAGGGATAAAGAAAGTAAAAGCAACGTATAGAAGAAAATAACTAAAACTCTGCTTCATTGAAGCTCTTGAGATGTTGTTGTTGATTAGATAAACTAATTACAATATCAACATCAACAACAGCAGCAGCAGCAGCATCAGCAAGTGAAGAAGAAGGACTAACAACAAGGATAACTGTATTGCATTCCAAGTATCATTATTATATGTGCATATGCTGCGGTAAGTTTTTCCTCTTTCTATTTTCCCCTTTTTTTTTTTTGGTCTTCTGGTTTTTCCATTTTCACTTTGCTAATCCCCAAATGATGTATGATGGATGTTGACACTTTTTTGATTGACATTTGATTGATTGCAGTGATGAAATCTAGATTATTTTGGATATTTGCAATTATATATTCATCGCTACATCACATAGGCTCCGGATCGACCTCGACGACATGTAAGTTCTAATGGATTAAATTCATTTATCTGTCAATGTATTCTGTAATTCACTTTCGTCACAATTTCGCTGAATTATTTATGACGTTTTTTATACTTGAAATTAAAATATAAACTTTTTATTTTTGCTGGTATATCGTAAGTTGGCATAGGAAAAGTATGGAATAGGAGCATTTTTGGAGTTGTAAACATTAATAAGCATCAATAAATGAATCGATTTACACTCAAGGATTCCCAAAAACTCATTTTATTCGAATTATTCACTACTATATATAGAGACAACTTGTAAGAAAAGTCAGTCGATTTTAGTCCTGTGCTAGGTATTTACTAGTCGAGTACACTCAAGGATATCCGATTATATTTTGCTCTCATTATTTTCTAGAGTTACCCAACTTTAAACAGAGTATTTCTATTTAATATTTGTACTATGTACTTCATCATAGTTGAGCACTAAAAATAAAAAAGGGAACCTTCAAGAAGTTTTAATACCCTGCTAAAGTGGTATAGGCTTGTGGACATCTATGTAATAGGCAACAGAAACCAACCTTCTATAAAATTAGTTCTGCACTAGTTAACTTATAGTTGACCACTCTAGAGGGTATTAGTTATAGCTTTGCTTTAAAAAGTTCCCACACTTATCCGACTTTAAACTGATTTGTTTCTGTACCGTTTTGCAGTGAAACGTCCCCGAGCTGGAGATCCATTTGATACGTTTCCGAAAAACTTCTGGCAAGAGTTCTCATCGCCCTTCACAGATACGCCGGAAGATGAGGAGCTCGAGGTCACCGAGACGACAACCCACGAGCCATTTCCATTCTTTGCCGATCCGTATACGACAATCAATATAAGCACCCAATTGTCGTCAAATGTCTATCTGCATTGTCGTGTGAATGATTTGCAGGGCAAGACGGTATCATGGATGCGACGCAAGGGTGAAGATCTGACATTGATCACATTTGGACAGCATACATATAGCGGGGATTCACGTTATTCGCTGGAGTTTGAGGAGCCCAACGATTGGAAACTTTTGATCCAATATGCCAATGAGCGGGACGAGGGTCCCTATGAATGTCAAGTCTCCTCCCATCCACCATTGGTACTCTTAGTATACCTAACTATAATTGGTAAGTCCACCACAACTAAGTCTAATTTTTAATTAAATCTGAATTAAGAACGATTTATTCGTAGTTCCTCATGTGGAAATTCTCGATGAGCGAGGATCGGCCACACCGGAGAAATATTACAAGGCTGGTAGCACCATTGAGCTACAGTGCGTCATCTCAAAGATTCCACATCCATCGTCATATATCACCTGGCGTCATGGCGCTCGTTTGCTCAACTACGACACCAGCCGAGGTGGCATTAGGTAAACTCTATCATAGATCTTTTAGGTTTATAAGAAAAAAATTCCCTTTCCCTTACAATTCCAATTCACTTTTGCACAGTGTTAAAACGGACATGCTGCCGGGCAGGGCCTTGAGTCGTCTATATATTGCCAATGCGAATCGACAGGACACGGGTAATTACACCTGTATGCTGGGAAATGAGATTACGGAAACTGTTGTAGTGCATGTGCTTAATGGTAAGTAAAGATCTGTCTTAAAACATATCGAGTGTAGACTAGTAAAAGTTTTAAAGGGGGAAAATACTATATGTAGAGAAGAAATGTATTCTGAAATGGGAAATAGTCAGGTTAAAAATATAGGGAAAGAAAGGATATAGAGACGGAAAATTGTATAGAATGAATAGATTTAGAGAGACAAAAGACTGAAAGAGAACGAGCAAATATATAGAGGAAAATAATATTGACTGGTAAAAACATATTGCAGAAAAAGATATAGGCAACAACAAAAATAGAAACAAAAACAATACAAAGACTAAAATGGTGTGTATGTTCGGAATTATATATATAACTATGTCTCAGTTTAAAGAAAAGAATTACTTTGCTATAGAATAAATTGTCTTTAAACTGGGTCCGATTTTCAATTTCGAAATTTCTTCAGAGGAAAAACGTAAAGCCTAGTTTTCGGAGTAAATCTCCATTAGCTGTAGTTTCCCCATCTACGACTATCCGATTATCCCAATCTGATACTGTAAAGAGAAATTCGAAATCAGGACACAATTAACTAACAATTCTAATATGATATTATTATATTTGATCCTAGGTGAAGAACCAGCTGCAATGCAACATGCGAATGGGACACGATTTATATCGAGTCCTTTAACTATGGTTGTGTTTTTTATAGTATTTGCGATAGTGAAACCCTTTCAGCGATGACAACATTCTGAATGGCGACGAACCGAAAGGTAAAAAACTATCAACAAAAAACAAAAAAAAACTTTCAAATATACTTAAAAAGTGGATGGGAAAAACGAGTGGTAAAATACGATGGGAAAATGCAAAAACCAAAAAAAGAAAACAAAAAAAGAAATCGAAATCGAAAACGAAATCGAAAAAATCTTGTCCAGGATTGCATTTTCAACTTTTACTCTAATCATGGGTTGTTTAAAAATACATAGCATAAATGAATACTAAATGTAAGTTTAAGAAAAAAAACCAAAAACAAAATGATGTATTTAAAAACAAAAAGAATAGACGATGATGAAGATGAAGAAGAAAAAGAAGAAGAAGAAGAAAAAAGTCGTATATAAGGGCGTACGCAAAAACCAAAACATAAAGAATTGATTTTGGAATGAATGTGAATACAACAAATTGTACTACCAAGGCCGTGTTTTTGTTGGCTATAGTACAATCTCTCCCTCCTCCCCGTATCTCCCTTCCTTTCCAAACCCCCCTCCCTTGTAATCCATATGCTAGTTTATCTCAATTGTTTTCAAATTCTCCCTTGAAAAGTAACAATTTTCCAAATTTATCGTACCATTTATATATATACATATTTACCATACATAACCTTTCATGTTAATGGTTGTAGCTTCTTGAAATCAAATGGCATATCAGTTGGGATCATTGGAACATGTTAACTTTTTATTTTGATAAGTTTTCTATAAGTTTTAAACATAATCCAACAGATAATACTTGTTTTCTTGCTACTCCAACGAAATACAGATCTGTTTCGAGTTCCTCGAGGAATTGATACTATGTAAACTGAAACTCGAAGTAGAACTGTTTATTTGATTACCATAAATGATGAGTTCTTGTTTATCATCCACACACACAAACACATCAAGAGTAGGTGGGCACAGTCAAAGTCTTATAGATAGATATACCCATATATATATCATCCAAAACTTATGTAGACGATAGGCGGGACTGTAGAGCACAAAGAGAAAACTCCTAGAAATATTTACGAAAACGAAACAAAAAGAAAGAAAAACTAACAAACGAAAAAAAACAAGGCCATTTAAAATGGATACATATCTTTTAATTAGAGAAATTGTTGTTAAATCAGTTAGGTTGCGGAACCAATGACCATTTGACCATCGTACCATCGTACCATAGTATCGTATCGTATGTACATACTTACGTAGTATCTCTTGGCGAAATCGAGAGTAACCATGGACCAATGGGTAAAAATACTTGAATGATTTATTCCCTTCCTCATCCAAGATATCCTAATTAGTATTTGAAAGCATTTCTTTTCGATTTTTTCGGGGCATGGTACATACAAATTGTGTTCGATTCCCAATTCCAATATCACAACAATTTCACTCAAATATTTTTCGTGTGAAATTGATAGGAAAATTGGTTTTTGGAATAGGTCACAATATGTATTCTTTTGGTATTCACATAGAATAGTTACCCTTTTTCAAAAAAAAAATATTGAACGCTTTATTCCCTTCGCTTGGATCATTATTAAGTAATCATCTCCTATGTAATATTGTTCTACTATTTTATGGTAATAATATTTCCCAACTCCCCATATTTGGTATCATCTATAAGTATATTTAAATAAATAACAAACAAACAAACGAAAAGAAAGAAAAAAGAATGAAAGTAAAGAAAGCTCAGCTTAAAGTACACACAATTAACTAATAAGCATTATTAACTTGGCTAATTTCGAATGGTCCATAGTAGTTATTGTAAATTATTCAATTGATTAAAGCCAATTATGATTGGCTAATTATTATATACAGGTGTGTTCTCAATTCCACTTTCTCTTCAATTCCATAGAACAATTTTAACGGAGTTGTTGTGAAAGTGAAATTCATAGCAGACCAGACCATTATTATTATTATTATTGTTATTATTAATATTATAATTATTATTATTATTATTATTATGGTGTATGCCCTTAAATACAAAACAAATGTTGGAGTGAGATAATGAAACAATACTTAGAGACTAAAGAAAGTGAGGAAACTTTTAGAAGCATTTTGGTTACAGAAAATATTTAAGAATTATTACAAAATTGATAAGTATTAATAACAAAAAAAAAAAAAAACATCAAATATAGTATTTATGTATACGGTCAAATGTCAATGCCGTTATTTCTACATAACATATAATAATAATGCCAAATTGTATAAAAACAAATCAAACACATACATACATACATCCATCACATTTACACATTCCACATTTACACACTAACACACACACACACACACACACACATACATACATTTGTTTTTTCTATTAAAAAAAAAAATATGAAACATTTAAAATCGATAAGTGTAGTTTTAATTTCAAAAAATAAAAACAAATACAATGCAGAACCAAATAAAGGATCAAATTAAAATATTGAAAATCGCTCGAAAAACCATAAGAATCCGAAATTCCATGGCATTAAAAACAGAAATCTGAAGTTTTTACATTATTTTTAATGCTTATTGCCAGATGTGTATATTTTTGTTTGTTTATTATTTAAACATATTAAACAGTTTTTAACGTGTTGCGTGTTACATAGAAAATATAAATTGTAAACTAAAGTTGAATGTTTTATGTTGTGTATTTTGATTACATTTTGTTTAGTTTCTAATTATTTTGATTTGAAATAAATTGTTACAAATCGTAAAATATAGTTTAATGTTTCATATTGTGTCTTTTGATTAAGTTATATTTACTTTTAACGATTTATGTTGTGTTTTTGAATCAAGTTTTGCTTAGTTCATAACGATGTTGATTTGAAATAAATTGTTATTAACTTATATATATAGTTTAATGTTTCATGTTGTGTCTTTAAGTGTTGTTTACTTTTAACGATTTTGATTTGAAATGTTTGTTTTGAAAATACTTGGTTAGCTCGGTTTAGTTTAGTTCTGGGCAATTTTAACTGGAACGTAGGCCCTTCTTTTGACTATATTGTATATAGAGCAGTCACTATTTGGATCCTGTTGTTTTTTCTTAAGATTAAAGATAAAAAGATATTGAAGGCTATTCAATTATGCTGTGGTTCATCGTAGTCTGATGAATTGTCTTCTGGTAGATGTGGTGTATCGTCTTCTGATAGTTCGCCCTCATGAAGTATACGAGCTTTAGGATCACCGCTATCCAATAAAATTCGTTTTTCAAGTTCGAGTATTTTCTGTATGCTCAAATCGCGCTCCTTTTCACATATTTCATATTTCATTTTCAGCTCCATTAGCAGTTTGGATAGCTCATCGATCTTCTCTTCAGCATCGTTCTTCTGTTTAGCAACGATCTTCTTACGAACAACTTCCTTGGATCCAACTCGACAGGCCTTTGAGTCCTTTGGGCTGGGCCTTGTCCAGCCAGGTATCGATTGTACAGTTGCGGAACGCTTGACCTGTTTATTAGGTTCACCTAGGTCATCGGTGTTGGCATCGTAGAACTTCAAGAACCATTTCAAAAATTCGTAATTGTCTTGAATGCCACCCTTAATCAGTTTATCAAAGGGTATTATCTTATCGACGTTCATCCTTTTAAAGCCGTCCTGCAAAATCCTAAAGTTGTGTATATATTCACTCTCCAGATTGGTACGGCTCTTCACCCGATTGATAGCCACGGATTTTGGGAACAACCTGTCCATCAGTTGACAGTAAGCGACACCAGTACATAATTTCTCAATGCCTGTGTATTGAGAATCAAGACGATCGTTAATCCATTTCAACATCTCAAAACGTGACATATTCCTTGTAGTCTTATTTGCGGAGCATACTTTATTAGCCATGGTCTCGACAATTTCAAGTCTTTTACTTGCTCGCTGTTTTGGAGAAATGATTTTATGTAAATTTTATTGATGAAATTGTAGTCTTACTTTTTGTTACTTTCAAGTTGAATGTACTATATTAATGGCAAAGGAATCCCAGATCCGAACGTTTTCAGGTAATGTTATCGACTGCTGAATTTTTGGCTTTTGAATTACCCATACTATGTTAATATTAATGACAAGGGAGTCCTAGATCCTATGATGAAATGTTTTCGACTGCTGATAGAACCGAGTCTCGAAGAACCGGTTCAATTCGCGGTTTTTGAATTACCCAAACTGGATCATGAAACCGGAAAAAATATTTCAATTTAATTTTTAAAAGTGAAAAAAATTGATGTTATAATTAATATTTAAGTCTTTGGTTAAAGTCTTTACCAAGATAGCAAAAATTACTTTAATTCATTTTAGAAATAGTGAAAAATTAATTAATAATTTAAATTAATTCTCTAAAAGTATACAAATAATATTTAAAATATTAAATCTTTAGAGAGAATCTTTAGAAAGATATCGAGTCTTAGTTGAGAGACTTTCGAAAGATAGCAAAAAGGGAATATACATATTAAAATTGAGTTTTCAAAAATAATAATTAATTTTAAACGTTAAAATTAAGAAATTTCATTTAAACCATTAAGAAAATTAAGTAATTTTGTTTTATTTTATCAAAGCTAGGTTCGTCTTGCGAACCAACCTGAAATCTTGCTGAACTAAACCGTTTCCAATATTATAAAAGTTTTCAGCCATGTAATAAACGAATCTTAATTTCAGTCACATATAGTATTTATCAATATATATGTATGTAGGTATTTATATGTATATATTTACATAAAAAATATACAATGGTTTTGATTGTTTCAAAAATAAAATATAGGTATAAATATGCTTATAGATGTGCTACAATTGGTAAGCTAGTCAACTTGATAAGAAGTTAACCCGAATAATCCACATCTGCATCGGTATACATTTGAATTGGTTGATTTCCCGTTGCATTATCTGTTTCCATCATTTCCTCATCACGACAAACAGCTGCCTGGAGTTCTCTCCTAATGTCTGCCGTCATCTTCGGATGAGATTTCTTTCTGCAAGATAGTAATAATTGAATAATAAAAACACATTCCTCATGATTAGGTTCTCAAGATCATTCTTACTTTAGAAGCTGAAGAAGTGCCTCTTTCTGCTCTGAAGAGATATCGTTCTTATAGCGCTGTGCAAATGTCAGCAGACTTTGATGCCATAGCACAGGAAGCTCACGTCTGTCGTTTTCAAATCTATAAAGGAAACATACAATTATTTTAATGGTATTATCAAAAGCCAAAATAAAAACTGAATTAATAAAAGAAGATGCGAAAAAAAGGCAAAAGCTAGAATTCAAATAAGAAAGTCTTTTAGAAACATAAAAAAAACACATAATAATATTAGTTTTCATCCTTTTCAATACAATAAATACTTCATTCTCAATTAATTCTATATCATTTTAAATAAATGGTACAACAAAAGGTTTTTTTAACAGTGTTTTTAAAACTTGTTTAAAACATTAAATAAAGAAATCTGCTTAATTTTAATTTTTCCCTTTCCTTTCCTCCTTCACCTAATTCTAGTTTCCAAACACTTGATTGTTAATTTTATAATTTTCTGGTGTAATTTTTCGTCCTATTTTAGTATTCTTTGCATTGTTTCTTTGTCCAAGTTTATTTGGGGACTAAAAATCGGGTACTTACCTTAAAAAGTGAAAGACGGCGGCATCAATAACACGATATGGCAGAGCATAACGTTTGTCGAGGAAATAACGTATGAATATTGAATTGGCACCGGAGTAGCTCATCTCACAGATCTTTAGGAGGCAGGCGGATGAGTGCAGCACAGGAATGGAGCTGCGTGCCACAATGCTTCCAAATATAATTGCCTCACGCAATGTGCAATCGCCTGCCTCCAGCAGTGGCAATATAATGCCCTTCATAAAGGCAGCCGGCTTGAACAGAGCACGCTTCAAGGCATTATATAGATGCATATTTAACTTCTTGTATTCGCAAAGATCATCGCGTATGCGAGGCAATAAAACCAGATTATAGAAACGTTGGGCCATTGCCTGGGAAAGGACTGAGCAAAAGATGCGTGTGCCTTGGAACATGGCTGCAGCACTCCAATTATGTGGCTCTGTGATAAACAATATCTGTTCCCAGTTCCTTAACTTGGGTATAATCTTAAAGGCCTTTGGTATCTTGCCACTGCGATAACGTTTAAGGACATCTCGTACTCCCTCATACATTTCCTTAACCTTGGGATCGATTTCTTCAATTTTCAGTGAGCCCTCATCGGAGATTTTTGTATGAATGTCAGCCTCCTTCTCCTGGATCTTTTGCATTATCATCTGGGATAAATGTAAAGTACGTTTTCCCTCTTTGGTGGGTGGCTGTTGGAAGCGTTCAAAGGCCGCAACATCTTCATCATCCATGCCCAGGTCGGCCATGAAATCAGTTTCATTAACATCTTCCTGTTCGGGTTCCGTGTTGTCTTCTAAAAGTATAAACTGTTATTTATCATTCTGTCTTACAACTTGTGATTTTTTCTACATACGCAAATTGAAGTTAACACTTCGCCGGGGAGCTACCAAGCTTGGAAAGTTTTCCTCATCCATTTCCAATTGCTGTTGTCTAGCGGCTGCCAAAATTTTCTGACTGCTCTTTGTGTCTATATTCTATGATCAAACGTTTGGATTAGTTTTCCTCTGATAATGATACATTACTTGGGAGTTTTTAAAACTTACCGCTGACTCTTCGGCTCGCAATTTCACCTTGTCCTTGTTTTTGGCTTTCGAAACTTTGCCCTCTGTAATTTGTTTCTCCAGGCTGGCTGGATTTTTAATAATCGCCACGTTCGCTTTCTTCGGTTTACCCATGTTTCTGCTGTTTTATAAATTGATCTTTTAATAACAAAAAAGAGCACAACACGTGTTGTAATCGTTGTTTATCGCGAGTGTGACCCTATGTTGAACGATAGAAAAGCATGGTCACCCACATTTTTGATAGCTGTTGACGGCAGGTATGCGTTTCGGCTATCGATATTTGCAGCGTTGCTTGATTTGAATTTACCGATAGCTAACAATATTTATTTCAAACGAAATGGGTTAATTAACGTAAATGCTAAACATTTTAAAATACATTCATGATGAAAATAAAATGGTAACATATTAATAATGTGCACTTAAGCTTACAATTTGGTTTAAAACAGGCAGTTAACTTTGAATTCTTATCGATTATCGTTTGTGCTAGCCGACTATCGATGACGCTCAACATATCGATGGCGACGACATCTCTATTTCCTTTCCCTCACATAGTCAGCATTTGACAAGACCGATTCTTTTTTTTTCTGTGTTGATTGCAGCAAGACCAACATAATGAAGGTGTGCAAAAATTTTGTGAAAAATATTATAACAAACTATGTGAACTATGATAAATATTGCCAAAAACGATTAGCATTAACGTTAAACTAGTGCGGAAAACAAATTTAGCATGAGAAACTCGAGTGATTGAACTTTAAATGCAAGATAACATTTGTGGTCATTTTTGGTATATGAACTAAACAACAAATTTCGTGTATCTTATATTTTTTTTGTGTGTGTTGTGTTTACTTGCAGCTCAACGTTTCCTATCCCGCAACGGGATGCCAAAAGCTGTTTGAAGTTGTCGATGAGCACAAACTCCGTGTGTTCTATGAGAAGCGTATGGGCCAAATTGTGGAAGCCGATATTCTCGGTGATGAATGGAAGGGCTATCAGCTGCGCATCTCCGGCGGCAACGACAAGCAGGGATTCCCCATGAAGCAGGGTGTGCTCACCCACGGTACGTGTTGATATAAAAAGCCAATTGTGAAAACTCACTAATGTTGGAGTTGCTGTAGAGTTGACATAGTGTCAACAAGCAAAGCATGTAGTTGACCGACCGAATTGAAAACTGTTGACACTAGTGAGAGTTTATAAAGTTATATAGTAAATTTGATTTAATTGTCAAATTGTGTGAATCGACAATAGTTTGTCAGCTAAAGTAACAGTAACAAAAAGTACTCATCCAAAAAAGGGAAATCTGAAATTCTTGGCTATTTCATCATTACTGTGCCTTCGAATTCGCAACTAACTTTAGCGGCACAAGATTCAAAACGCAAAAATTACACACATATATAAATTTGATTAATTTGAAATACATACAGACACAAGAAGGACACTGCCGCAATGGATTCAGATGAATATGAAGATCTAATTGCATTCGAGCAACGTCTGACCGAAGTGTTTTCATCCTATGAGCCATATTGGCGTTGGCGTCTTGTATTACTCGCAGTATCAGTCTGCACGGCAATAGGTGCTTGTTATTGGCTCAATGATCCGCGCACATTCGAAGTGCCGTTGATGGAATCACTCTGAACTCATCAAATGTTCACCATAGCCGCAGCTGTACTAATAATTCTCTTGATCTTGGGAATACAAAAGCTAAAATTAATAATAAAACTTGTCCTATTAATATAAAGACTTCCAAGACAACAAATCTTTAGTTGAATACATGCATGCAGTTACAAAGACCTTGAGTACCTTTCATTTGGTTTAATTATATAGAAGTTTGGATAGTTGGCATAAGATTAAGTAGTATAGTCTTTGGAAACAATTTGATTAATACATTTTTGGTATTTGATCTTTTCAGGTCGTGTCCGTCTGCTGTTGAAGAAGGGACACTCTTGCTATCGTCCACGTCGCACTGGTGAGCGCAAGCGCAAATCTGTGCGTGGTTGCATCGTTGATGCCAACATGTCTGTGCTGGCTCTCGTTGTGATCAAGAAGGGCGAGCAAGATATTGCCGGTCTGACCGACAAGACAATTCCACGTCGTTTGGGTCCCAAGCGTGCCAGCAAGATCCGTAAGCTCTACAACTTGACCAAGGAGGATGATGTGCGTCGCTTTGTCGTCCGTCGCCCATTGCCTGCCAAGGACAACAAGAAGGCCACCTCCAAGGCACCCAAAATCCAGCGTCTCATCACCCCAGTGGTGCTGCAGCGCAAACACAGACGCATTGCATTGAAGAAGAAGCGCCAGACGGCTTCCAAGGAGGCTGCTGCTGATTATGCCAAACTCTTGGTACAGCGCAAGAAGGAATCCAAGGCTAAGCGTGAGGAGGCCAAGCGTCGTCGCTCTGCCTCGATCCGTGAATCCAAGAGCTCCGTTTCAAGTGACAAGAAGTAAAATGTGAAATGTGTGAAATGGTCAAAAACAAAACATTTAACATCTGCCCACATCGTATAAGAAACTAATTGTAGCCATTTGTTAATAAATGTAAATGGTAAAAAAAACAAAAAAACATGCAATTTTCTTTGTTCTATTTTTCTAACTAAAATGTGCAAAAGTGAAGTGAATGGAAACCATGTGGAGGCTATTAAAACTTGGAATTTGGTGTGATATTACTTTATATTGATTATACAGTCCAAAGCATCCAAAAAATAAGATATCATTTCAGAGATACATCTGTATATAAGAGGAAGCTATAGTTAGGCTATGTTATCATACAGATTGAACGCACAAGTTTTCTTATAGATAGAATCAATTTAGGATAGTAGAGAAACTAATTCTTCAGACAAACAATAGGTTGTTCTGAAGGAATACAAATTTATAGATATAGTATCGGATCGAAGAGTCTATATCACAACTATTCCTATATATATGCAATGGGAAAGTGACAATTGTCTATTAAGAACTCTAAGCATTGAAGATTATTATAATAAGCTAGTGAGAAAGCAAAAAATGTAAAGACTTAAAGTATGGTTGAGGAAAGTGGCAAACTGATTATATATACTACAAGCAGCTATTTTCTTGATATAGCTTAAAAACAAAAAAATGACCCCCCATTTTAACCACTTCCAATGGGAACATCAAAATCCAGTCTTATTGCACGATAATTATGCCTTAGCTAGGTTGTGTGAAAATTTCAGCTAGATATCTTAAGCCGTTTGGCCTACAGCGTGATCAGTCAGTCAGTGAATCAGGACAAAGAGTTTTATATATTTAGATGTAGGTAATCTAACCGCTATACAAATTTCAAAATATAGAATATATAAGTTTATTAATATGGTAAATTAATATTATCTATCAGATTTAACTTTCACTTGAGCCAAATTAAAGAAAATTAAAAGGCTTTTAAATAAACTAATATAGTAAAAGGCCTTAGGGACACTTTATTTGAATTTTAAAGTCTTTAACATAATAGATCCCATCCGGAAAGTAATAAACAATTTAGTTTGTCTAATGCATTCAGTTTTATTTCGAAATTGTGTTGATAATCTGCCGATCAAGACAAACTAGCCATGTTACAAATCATCTAAAAAGAACAACAAAACGAATCGAATCGAATATATGTATATATATATTTGTATATCAACAACTCTCTTCATTTTCGTGTGGAATTCACAATTGTCTACACATAAGCATAACATACATTTTGAACATATAGTAGTATAGTAAATGTGTACAATTTCCAAAACTTGGCTCATTTTAATTGTTGAAACAATCAGATACATTTCTATATATAGTATATTATATGTAAAAACAATAAGAATGTATGTATAATCTGGGGCAGTTGGCGTTGAGTCGAGTCGAGAGTCGAGTCTACGAAAAACACACGCTCTACAATCTTAATACAAATTCATAATCAAGGTTTTTCGCTTTGGAAGTTATCTAATGGATGATGAATCGGCATCACTTGCCATCATCTGTGGCTCATAGCGTGCCAGTTTGGCCTCCTGATCCGCCAGTAATTCAAGCAGATCCTCCTGATCCTTTTGTGTGGTGAGTAACGTCTCATTTGCCGCATCCGCACGTTGTTTCTCCGCCATAAACTGTTGACGCAACGTCTCCAGCTCTTTGGTGAGGCGTATGTTCTCGGCAAAATACATGTTGGCCTGATAACGAGCCGCATTCAGTTCCTCATCGTTGACGGGAGCGGATGCAGCTGTAGATGCAGATGGATGCACTCCCACCACCAATCCATTTTGTTGTGCTGCCTCTGGAGCGGATTGTTGAGCTGCTGCTGCTGCTGCTGTTGCTGCTGCCGTTGCCGTCAGTTGAGCCTTGAGTAAAGTGTTTTGATCGGCCAGTTGTGATTTGAGAGATTGCTCCTGTTCCAGCTGCTGTTTTAAATCCACATTCTGTTGCTCCAGTTCCTTTGAGGATTGCTGAAGTGTTTGAATTTGTGCATCCATGCCACGTATAATCCCTTTGTATTGTGCCACCAATGCCGATGCCTCTGAACTAAGTGTCAATTCGGTCAGTTCAATGCCATCGACATCAAAGCCACTGATCAGCTTGGCTATCAATGCCTCCAATCCTTTATAGAGCTTACAATACTCATAGTCAAGCAGCAGCTCACTGGCGCCCTTGGCACGGATTTGGGCCTGTTTGCAGGCACGACTGTACGCTTCATGGCGGGACACTTCGCTCAACTTATTGCAAAAAGTCTCCTGACCGATGCGTTTGATGATCAACTGACTGATGTCCTCACGTCGCTGATTGGGCAGTGAATTGTCATTGAATTGAATGCAGAGACCCATGAGAAAGGCGCACATGCCTTGGACCAGATACTCCCTTTCATCATGCTCATTCGCACAGAGTTGGGCTGTTAAATATGCCATGGTGCCTTGGGTCTCCAGCAGAGCCTTCACCGCGCCTGGACAGTGAGCAAGCCAAACGCTGAGCAGCATTAAAAGACCAACTTTACTCTGCAAACGATAGCGTTCCTGTTGCATTAGATTTGTGCATTGCTCCAGCAACGTAATGGGTCGTTGTCCACCAGGAGTGGCTAGCAAAACACGCAACAGTTCCTCCTTTTGGGCCACATTCTCCACTAGAGTATGCATTATGGCCACCGCTGAGAACCAATTGGCCAACGTATCTGTGGAAAAGAGACCAGTGCAGAGCAGCTGTCCTGTCGATAATGAACTTACATCCGTGGCACTTGATGGCAGTAGAGTCTGCACTACAGCACGTTGTCCATCCGAGTTGCGATAGAGAAAACACTCGAAACAATAGAGCACAGCACAACGCAGAGCCAACAATTGCTTCTCATTGATCATGGACATTAGGAGCACCACAATGGCAGGACGTGGTGGTTGACTGGGTGCCAAAACTCGACTTAATTCATCCTGATTCTCACGATCACCGCGCACCACCTCGGCCACAGCATTGATCGTCTCTGTTAGTATATCAGCTGGCACTCCGCTGCTCATGAGGATGTCACAGAGAGCTTGAAGGAGTTGGGACTTTTGCATGACACGCTGACAGGCGCTGACCACCTGCTGTTGATTGCTGGGCGTAACCAGAGCACGCACCACCTGCAGCAAACAATGGAAATTGGATACCTTTTGTGGTGTCCATGAGCTCTCATCGAGATCACTGGAATTGCTTAAAATGAACATGGGAGCGAGTCGTTGTATGTAGGAGCCCTCCTTAAAGAACTGCTGATTACTCGAGTTATTCTTGAGCAGATTAAGCAGCAATATTAGACAATCCTCAACCACAATGCCACCATCGGAGCAGCCTTCCTCATGCACAATATCAAAGAGACGATCAAAGGCATTCTCGAATGCCACAATCTTTTGTATATTGGAATTGCCTTTGGTTAGTTCAATGAGCAGCAATAGCACATCATTCCGGATCACCTCACGACTGTCCGTCAACAGATCCATTAGCTTGGACACGCCCATGGGACTGACCAGAACTAGATCTTGCAGTTCCCGTGTCTTGTTTGCAATCAATGAAGTTATCAATTGTATTGCCGCACGACGCACACGGAAATCATATTCATCTAGGTAGCCCATGACCAGGGTGACATGCTCTGGGCTCTTGATAAACATCTCGGTGAATTGTTCACCCACATTGACGGATACAGCTGGATTGTCCGCTTCCTCGTCGAACTCCTCGCTGGTCACAATATTGCATAGTGTATCGAGGGCGTAGCTTATGATTTCCGCATCTTGACCATCGTTTTGCAGTACCTGCACCAGAGGAGGCATCCCTTGGGCTCCAACCTCAATGCGATATTTTCTGGATAGTGCCTTTAATGCCCGGCAAGCATCACGACGATCCTCCAGCAATGTTGAGGAGAAAACTCGATCCACAAGCTTCTCTACGGTTTCGGCTGCACTTGGCTGCTGGCCCGGCTCTGTGCCGCCCAGCACCGTCTTGATGCCACTCTTCAAAAACTCCATCCACTCGCTGCTTAATTTAACGACGTGTTCAATATGTTTTGCGGGTAATACACTTGCATTTATCTGACACGTCAATTTTTATAAAAACAATGTTACCCGACCAGAGTGTACACATCAATATCTGACCCGATAAATGTAACAATCAATCGACGATATATTTAGACTTTCAACTGTTAATTCAAACAATCCAGAAATTTTATATCAGCTCGAGTAGCATATCTTCCTGTTATTTATGTTGGATATATAATCAGTATCAGTTTAATGTTGAAAACTTCGATAGCACAAGTCAAGTTTGTCATTTATTTGCACATTCTGCTTTGTTTATTTTATGAAAGCAGTGTGTACACACCAGCCGGTGAAGATATTTCAACTGCCGATTACAAATATATGACTTAAACTAATAATAAATGTTATGCAATAACTTAATTTATTTGCAGTAAGTTTGAGATTTACAGTTTTATTTCATTTTATTATAAATTATGAACATTTCTTAAATATCGATAGATGCAATCGAAAAGGTGGTATTTTTTAGTGCTATTCGATGGCGTTATAGAAAAATTCTGCGCATAGAGCAATACTGGTTGAATTTTTTTGTTGTAACTTTTGGCTGTTTTTGTTTATTATGCATTTGTTTGCATATCGGTTGTTAAATAAATGGATGCCACCAATGCTAGTGCATAATTGAGCACCAAAATGAATGCTGCACAATTGCTGTGGCTCTGCCTGCTGCTCCAGCAGACAACCTTTGTTGTTGTGCAGGCAATGTGCCCCAAAAAATGCAGCTGCAAAAACATCTCGGAAAATATTCAAACATTGCGTGTGAGATGCGATGATCAACATATTGTTAACTGGCAGGAGCTCAACTTTGGCGATGATGTCCATATTATAGCCAGCATGTAAGTTTCCATTCAGAAAAACACACATACCAATGTACATACTATATAACTTATTGTTCTTTTTGCAGCAACGCCAGCAAAAATGCAATAGCACAAATAACAGAGGAGGATTTCAAAAGCTTTACGGATCTAAAACGTTTGGATTTATCATCAAATTTACTCAGCGAACTGGACAAGGACACTTTCGGCAATAGTCTGTTAAATGTGGAGCGACTGAAACTTGCCAACAATTCTATAAGTCACATTTACGAGGGAACCTTTGAGCATATGCCCAAACTGAGGCAACTGTGAGTTCTTTTTACTTACTCTCAAAAGTTGATCTTAATAGAATTAATGCTAACCACATTTATTTAGTGATTTGTCCAACAATCCGTTGGCCTGTGATTGTGGTTTAATTTGGCTTATTGCTTGGTCAAATGCTCGTGATATTCGTCTACTGCCGGCGCCCAAATGTGATTCTCCCATCAATTTTCGAGGCATGCCGCTCAAGAAACTTAAGGTGGGCATTGATTTTCGTTGCGAATCGTTGCTGCAACCTCTGCTGGAGCTGGTGCCCAAACAGAATCAGGCAAGTAACTTATGATTAACCAATTTACCAAGCCTCTGTCCATTCCATCATGATAGGATATGTGTATACCGATAGACCTATCTATCTATCTCTTACAAACTGAATCTTAAATATTATTTGATTTCATAGATTGCCTTTGAGGGAGATGAACTACAATTGAAGTGTTATGCGCCACGAGTTGCAATTGGAGCACCGCGTGAATCCGAGGATTTGCCCACACGTGCCTATGTCTTTTGGGGTTGGTCGGATAAGATACGACAACATAACTCCACCGATGACATCATCTATCGTGATCCCACAAAGATCTTTAACGATGTCAATCTGGAGACGCCGCGACATTCAACGGATTCGGGTATACTCAATTCAATACTACGCATTGGTAGCTTAACACAGAATCATACAGGAATGTGGGATTGTACATTGCGTAGCCAGCAGGCGAATCTATCACAATCCATTGTACTCCATGTGGTGGCCAAGGGAACACTATATTGTGATGGCATTGTGACAAATACGAATAAAGGAAGCTATCATTGGCCACGCACCATGCGAGGTGAAACTGTGCTCCAGTCTTGTGTGGAGGAGCCAAGTGATATGAGTTTGCAGAGACGTGCTTCCCATGAATGCGGAACTGATGGAAAATGGCATCAACTCAATACAGAAAATTGTGTATATGTGAGTGAAACGACAAGAATCTTTGAGCAATTTGCCAAGGTGAATCTGACGTTAACGAAAGGACAAAATGCACTTGAGATTGCACGACGTTTGCACAATTTTACGCATATTCAGACGCAATTGCATAAAATCCGTGATCCCATGGATTTGGAGTATATAGCGAGAACATTATTAAAGTATCTGGAGCAATTGGAGGCGCATCAGCAGGAGATTAGCTATTTGCTAATGGATATTGTATCGCAGCTCTTGACACTGCCATCGAGACTGTTTGAGGCAGCACAATTGGAACAGGAAACGGGACACAAATTGTTGCACATTGTGGAGGCGTCAGCCATGAGATTGGCCAGCACTGGCACTGGCACTGGCAATGGAGCTGGTGCTGGAGCTGGAGAAAATGAATTATCCGAGTGGCGTCGTCACATTTCTCAGCGTAACATCTTTGTGGAGTTTTTCAACATTAGTCTGGAGCAGTTTTTGAGCATGTCATGCGTTTGGCTGGACGGCAGTCAACGTGGTTTGCAATGCAATAGCTCCAATGATACCATACCCATGTATGAGCATGGTGATATCGATGCAGCTATACAGGTGCCCTACCAGGTGTTGAACGAACAGCTCCAGCCAGGTAATAATACCCATCGTAATTTAAGACTAATGATTACGCTGCATAGGAATGCCAAGCTATTGCCCAATCTCCACTCGGAGCACAATGAGACGCTCTCCTCGGTGATTATTGGTGCCAGATTGTATTCGAATGAGGGAGAAGTGATTGGTAATCAAGTGGAAGGCTCTGGCAGCGAGGAGGAACAAGAATCTCTGGAACAAGAAGATGTCTATCAGCAGAGGATTACAATAATGCTACGTGCACATCCGTATCATGATGCACGCAGTGCTCCCATGCCAGCCTGGTGGGATGAGCAACAAAAGACATGGAACCCGCGAGTGTGTCAGCAACATTATCAGCACCGGACATTGCTCATGTTTAGCTGTAGCCGGAGTGGATATTTTGGTTTACTACAACGCATCGAGTTTCTCAATGATTATCGAAGTGAATTGGCTGGAGCACGTTTCCGTCATGCTCCCATGGCTATCTATGTGGGATGTGCATTGCTATTTGCCTGCACCTGGTTCAACATTGTTACCTTTGTGGTCTTTGGTGGTGCCATTCGGATAAATCGTGTGCAACGACATGCATTAATCAACACTTGGCTAGCACTATCCTCACTCTGTTTGGCCTTTGTCCTGGGCATCTATCAGACATCCAATTTATTGCATTGCCGTCTCTTTGGACTCTTGCTGCACTACCTCAGCTTGTGTGTACTGCTCTGGTTGTGTGTGAGTCTCAGCAGCATGTACAAGAGATTAACAAAATCAACGACAGCCACATCGCTGCCACTGACAACACAGTTGCCATTGACTCAAGGGGTGGGAGGAGGAGTCTCGGGTGGAGTACAACAACAGGAGCCACATCAACGTAAACCAATACTGGGTATCTATCTGGTTGGCTGGGGCATTGCCTTGTTAATTTGTGGGATTAGCAGTGCCGTCAACATGTCCGAATATGCTGCCTACAATTATTGCTTCCTACACAATTCAACAACATTGAATGCCTTGCTTGTTCCAGCTGGCATACTCCTAATCTTTAGTGGCATCCTGGCACTCTGCATCTATTATCAGCTCAGTCAACAGGCGGTCAATGTCTTGCAGCAGCAACAACATCTTGGACAACGTCAATATTCCGATAATAATACACAAGCCACGGAGCACATTGATTTGGATTGGTTGGATGCGAATGGTTGTGCCACCACCACCACCAAGGAGGCAAGTAACTCAGCATTGCAGCTCCAACTTCAACTCCAACAAATGCAGGAACAATACAGCACATTGAGTAATCCCTTGAGCAGCATTGTGGATGATTTTGAACGTTCAAATATGTCGCATCTACGTGGACACTTGATATTCTTAATACTGTATGTGTGTGCCTGGTTATCAGCTGCATTTTATGTCCATCACGAGGATCAAGTGTATGTTGTCAGCTTTGTAGCCAGCTGTGTGGCATTGGGATTATTCCTGCTACTCTTTTATAATCTCACACGCAACGATGCCCGACAGGCGTGGACACAGCATCGTCTGGTGCGACCAAGTCGCCTGGTTGCCTACAATAATGTGGGCAGAGCGAATGGAGCAGCAGGATCGGGTGTAAATGGTGTAGGAGCAGGAGGAGCAGGAGCAGGCTGTAGCACTACAGGCAAGACACGAGAAGGTGGTGGTGGAGCAGCCATGATTAGCAACTCAATTGTGGCCTATAAAGCAGGTCCTGGCAGTCTCTATGAGCCAAATAACTCGACAGGATCACGCTCCAATAGCCAATGCTCCAATAAACAAAGAAGCAACAGTGCTAGGAGTATGCGTAGTCAAACTAGAAGTAATGGACACATGGATTGCACCACACAGCAGTTGCTTGGTGGTGGTGGTGCAAATACAGGCATAACCATCATCAATAACAATGCAGGCGGCCAAGTCTCTGGAGGCGGAGGAGGAGCTGTAGGAGCTAGTGCCTCGCAACAGTCGGCGCACAGTTTAAATGCCCTTTTGGTGCCTGGACATGAGAGCATACCAAGTGCCGAGATCTTTTACAATCCCAATCAAATCAATGTGGCACGCAAATTCTTTAAGAAACAAAAACGTCTCGCCAAACGCAACAATTTCGAGTTGCAACGTCAGGCGTTGCCCCAACAGCTCCAGTTGCATAGTCAACATAGTCTAAGTGATGCCAGTTCGGAGCAGCTTTATGCCCGTCATCATAATGCGATGACCTTGCTAGCTGGCGGCAGTAAAGTGAATAATACCAATTTACATTATAAATCAGCGGCAGCACAAAGTAGTTCACCAATCAATAAGGATCCTCAAGGGGGAGGAGGAGGAGGAGTGGAGGCATTGCAGTACAAGAGATTTGTGCCTGCCACGAAGATGATCCCTCTGCAAGCGAATATCTATACAAATATACCAGAGACATTGACGCCACAGCATGAGGTGATTAAGCTAAGGACGAGCACCAGGACACCATCATTGTTGGACGAAACATTGCATGAGCATGATGATGAGCTTCTAACCACACAGGAGGATGACGATGGCAGTTCTTTGGATGAGCATGCACCACTCTATGCAAATACAACGCCACAACTGAACTGTGAACTGTTTAGGGAAAGAACTGCTGTTGTTGTTGTTCCTTCTCCTCATCCTCATCCAGTGAGTTCCACTCCTGTGAAGCAACCCAGTTTGGAGGCCATGAATAGTTTGGGTTTGCCAGAGGCTGAGGCTGTCGAGGAGCCGCTGCTACAGAAACATGAGATCTATGTGTCCAACTCATTGCAGGTCACAAATAGCATACGACTGGAGGATAATTTTCCCAGTGTCCTCATTCGATTCACTCAGCAACAACAATCGAAATCCTTGAATAACATTAGCGATATGCTGGTCACACAAACAACAAATAATGATGGGAATTCCAGTAATCCAGTTGTGGAGGGTAATCCATTGGCGGGCTCTTTGGCCGGAAGCAGTGCCAACTCGATGCTCACCCAAATGTATTCCTGTTCCAGCAGTAATCTTCCCCAGCTGCAAGCGAATCACAATGCAAATAATGCTGGAGTTGTCACACATTTCAATCTACCAAACAGCACAAGATTACTCTCGGCAAGTCCAACGAATGAGAGTGATTTAAATTATCAAAACTCAGAGATTAGCATACGTAGTCATGGTTTATATGCTCCACAAGCCGATAACGATTTAAATCTTACATTAACGGATGATTTTCGTTGCTATCAATCCTCGAATGCCAGCGATGCGGATGTGGATATTTTAAATGAGTTCGATGATGAGTTTGTTGCCTATGGAGGAGGTGCAGGTGGTGGTGGTGGTGGTGGAGCAGGCAGTCTATCTACTGCAGGAATTGGAAATTCTGAACCACTCTACAATCATCATCTAGGAGTACAGGGTGTTGGCGGTGCAGGAGAAGCTGTTGCCGATAATGATGATGACGATGAGCGGGAGGAGGAGGAGGAAGATGATCGTGTGGTTGATGATGAGGATGAGCTGGCTATGAATAACTCTATTGATGAGCTCTACGAGGCCATCAAATGTCGCAGTCCTTTGAAGAGTTGCAAGCCCCAACAACAACAGCAACAACAACAACAGTTGCCTCCATCCGAGGCAAGCAGCTCGGAAAGATTACGCAAGACTGAGGCAATCATAGAGTCAATGACGATGACGACGACGACGACGATGCCACATGGAGCAAAGTTGCAGCAGGAGAATCTAAATGAAACGGTCGAGGATGACAGCAGTCAGAGCAGCGTTATATCCTATATTGATCCTAGAGCCAACAACGAGCACCACAACAGTTCCCTTAACAATCCCAGTTAGCTTCAAACATACGCAATAGCTGGGATATAGACTAAAACCTACAGTTACACATATATAGATATATAGACCAAGTTAAGATTAGAGATGTAACTAGAAAGGGATATATGTAAATTGTGTATCTAGATAGATATCGATCTAGACACGGGGTATAAATGTATTTAGATACACTAAAAATATCTACAAAGGCATAAAGATATATCTGAACAAAGATCAAGATTTACAAAATATTATTGAAATTGATACCAACAGAGATCTATACAGATTTATATATCTGGATATTGATAAGTATATAACATAATCTAGAGATATCTAGACTGCTTCAAAATACTATGCAAATCAACAAAGGGATAGTATATCCATAAACCATAAGGATCAATACATCTAGAAAAACTTTGTAAATCATGATAAAGATGACGATTTTTGTATTTAGATAAAAAAAATTAGAGATCTACAAGTGATTTAGATATATCTTGTCGAACTTACAAATCTTAACAAACTTCCATCTATATCGAATTACTTACTATTATATATCTAGATACACTTGAACATATTTCTAGATACATTATAATTCTAGGACTAAACCCTCAATAGAGTCCAAGCAACTTTATATGTATATTGTAATACTATATAGTATATTAGATTTGTACTTTTTATATGCTTTATATATAGTATTTGTATGTATGTCTTAAGAATCGCGAATCGTTCATCTGCTTTATATATACATATATATATATATATATATATTTATGTATATGTATATCTAACCATAACTATGACTTGTTCAATCGCATCCCCATCCCATTCACTTGACTTAGGCATAGGAATCTTTTAGCTATATTTGTATTTATTATGGCCTACACACATAGTTTGTAATCGTCATAAACATAATGAGATTATTATCGATCGAAAAAACCACCCCACAACGACAACGAGAATGAAAGAGAGAGAGGTAGATAATGCCGAAAACTCAGACTCCAAAACTGAACAAAAAAGCAGTTTGTTTTAAAAAAGTGTTAAATTTTAGTAACTAATCTTTCTATATGTGTATTTTGTATATTTACAAGCTTAAGTGCAAATATAAAATGTTTATAAACCGATTGAAAGTGGAGATTATGTACTAATTTGAGCATCGGAAATTATTTATTTTCAAATGTAGAATCAATTTATAGATTTAACCAAGATACAAATGATATTCAGCTTCAAAATCGGTTTGGTTTTAACAAAGTTATGTCAGTTTCAAATCTGTTGACCTTTGCTTGGGACTTGTAACTTTTGTATTTGTGTATAATTTTCGAAAAGTGAAAAGAGAAGTACAGAAATATCAAAACACATTCATCGGCTTTGTAAAGAAATTACAAATATTTTGATTTATTTATTACCATATTGTTATTATAGTAATTTGGGAGTACAGTGAACACATTTAACAGCTACTTGTAAAGTAGATACAATTCGAAGGTCATTCGTTAGCTGGACTCTCGCTTCACATCAAGAGAGTCCGTTAATAAAAAAGGTATTATCATAATTGTATTAATATTAAATATGGTGTATATATGTATATGTATGAATATGTATTTGAAAGGCCTTTAAAATGCCCAAATATGAAATGTATTTGAAGTTCATAGCACAACAGTTTTTTAAAAGTTAGTCTGAATGTGTGCGAAGAGAGAGTTGTGTGTGTGTGTGTGTGTGTGTGTATGAGAGAGTGTATGTGTCATGTGTGTATAAATACTTTAACATTATCACTTAAATATTAACAAATAACGTTTTACAAAAATTTAAATATGAATTATCCGATATTCGACGATATTCGATTATTGCTGATGCCATGGCAAACGCATGAAAGTTAACAATTTTGATGCCCAGCGGCTTTGTGCGTTAGCGTTATGTTTTAGATACAAAATAACATGCAGTTTCTGTAGCGTTTTCTCATCCACATGTTAAGCCTAACATATGGTTGAGAAATGAAACACTTTGATTCAAATGCTTCTTATGGATTTCCAGCGTCGCAGCAAAAGACACGACGAGCTTAAGCCGCTGGAATATTGACTAAATTCGCTAATGTTAATGTTACGTGTTGGAATGTCGATTTTCTCTTTTAAAGTCTGCAAAGAGAAATAGAGATACCTCAATTACAAAATTACTTTGATAAAAAAGAAAACCATATCTTATAGGAAATCATTGTCTATATCAGTTAAATAGGGGAATATGGATTTTCAAACCTTGTATGCTTCTGGAATTTCAGTGGGTGATCTATGTAGAATCGTTCCATTGATGTAGAGCATATTTGCTGCACTCTCCTCGGGTAGCGTTAGTTTCTGATACGTAAAGCTTGCCTCACGCTCCATGCGCTTGACAATCTCCTGGCATGTGGGACTTGTGCTGACACAGAGCACATCTGGACCAGCCATGGTAACATAGTACTTTAAGCGCTTGCATCCGTTCACCTGGCAAGGGATCAACAAATTTCGATTAGGCTTTCAAGTGGATTATTTGTTAAGTTAACAAACTAACCCTTATGGGTGTTACAGGATACTCTGGATATGCCATGGCAACGGCACGTGCGCCTTCCTCGTTTGTGAACGCCGAGATTCCAACAAAGAACTCGCGTCCTAGAAGAGATTATGATTAAGAGAGGATAACATTTGTAATCAGACTGTATGAAACTTATAGTGATAACTGTTTCTATACTTTACCTGTAAACAAGACATCGCCGCCATCCAATTGGGCATGTGGATCATCGATCTCAATAACTGGTATATCCAGCTCCTTTTTCAATATGATTGCCATGCTATCCGCCTCGCGACGTCGCTTGGCATTCTCGGAGCGTCCAATAAGGGCAACTCCATTGCAAACAACGGCGCTGCTCTCGACAAAGACGCCCTCGGGAAGTGCATCATCCGGTGGAAGCTCAATGACATCCAATCCAATTTCTCGCAATAATGTGCAATATTGTTCATGTTGTTGTTTCGCCAATTGGACATCAAAGCTGCCCGTCTCTTGTAGTGCGTTTGAAATTCTGTGAATTCAATTAAATAACAACAATAACAATAGCACATTGCGAATTTGTTTCAATGAATGAATTAATTCACGCCTCGGACAAGGGGTCAGTTCGAGTACGAGTAGGAGTGTGTGTTTGTGTGTGTGGGTGTTTATTTAACCCTCTTTGCCCCACCCAAATGAGGCATCGCCTGGGCAACATGACCTAATTTCAAATTACTTCACATCCCCCCACCCAAACTCCAGGTGTACTGCGCACCTGGTTAGGGACTTTGGCGCTCGTTTTTATATTAGCTGCTGACTTAAAACTTACCTGGCGACAATTGCGTGCGTATATTTGGGTGACATTTTGCACTGTTTAATTCACCGGGTTACGGTTAGGTTCTGGTAACCCACCAAGAAGATACAACGGAATTCTTCCACTTCGCGCTTGTGCGCTTGTTGTCTCTTAGAGATGAGCGATATGTATTTGTCACTGATATTTTCTTATAAAAACTACATATCGTTCATTCCAAATTTAAATAATTTTTTGTCTAGTTCTAAAAGTAAACCATAGGTGGC
Organism: Drosophila testacea; assembly: GCA_035043265.1. Classification (NCBI taxonomy): domain Eukaryota; kingdom Metazoa; phylum Arthropoda; class Insecta; order Diptera; family Drosophilidae; genus Drosophila; species Drosophila testacea. The sequence continues at coordinate 57,302 of JAWNND010000087.1, read as the reverse complement.
GATTTATGTTTCGCTATCAGACAAGAGATGGCACCACCGTTTATTATAGGAGGTTCGCTTGTTTCAGCTAAAACTGTTATCACTGAACTTAAAAACCGCGCATTTTTAAAAGCCGGCAAAAAAGAAATAGTAATAAACTTGTGTAAAGTGCATGCTGGTAATAACTATAATAACAATGATTAATTGACTGCAGCTTCACTTAATTTATCACCTTTAATTGTAATTATCATTTACTTGTACATTTCACTCTACCCGGTTTCTTATTCCATTCGAGAGTTCAAATTGTTTACGATAGCTCAGCAAATGAATCTGACTATCGATAGCATTTCGCAAGAATCGGGCGTCTAGTGAGTTTTCTTTTGGCTTGCCACGAAGCTGAGCCGCATTTATTTTCGTACATTTCGTTTGATTTTTAAACTCGTTCTGCGCAATTAAAATCCAAGCGCAGGTAATGTGCAGAATTTATGTATATTTAACGTGCAAAGCCGTGTGTGGAATTGCGTATAGTTTTGTCTAGGCAACCCAATAAGCAACGTCCATCATAAGGCAGCACCGGCATTTGTTGGCTACAGAAGATAGAGCGAGAGAGAGCCAATAACCAAAACCAATACACCGGCCATGACTGTCGATACTAGCAACGTAAGCGGCGGAACGGCGACAAAGGCAAAAGGTCTGCTAACATGGGAAAAGCAAGAGCATCTCGTTAAATTGTCAATACTTATTCTGGCCGCCGTTTTGTGTAAGTATTATGCGTGATAACACAGCAATATGTGTTTTGTATTCATAAGGCGGGGGCGGAGACGCCAGTGTATGTGTTTGTGTGAGTGAGTATACATGCATGCATATGTAGGCGTGCAAAGCTGAACAGAAACAAAATAAGTATCGATACTTTTGGAGAAAAAAAAGAAGAGATTGGACTTGCCATCGATAGTCAGTGTGGAGACGTATTTTCGATAAGTGTAGGTAGAGTGCAACCAACTTAATTTTGATTCATTTTATTGCGGCTTTCAGCATTCGCCACACGTTTATTTTCTGTGCTGCGCTTTGAAAGTGTCATCCATGAGTTCGATCCATATTTTAACTACCGCACCACGCGGTTCCTTGCCGAGCAAGGTTTTTATAAATTCCACAATTGGTTCGATGATCGCGCCTGGTATCCACTTGGCCGCATCATTGGCGGCACCATCTACCCTGGATTGATGGTAACGTCGGCGGCCCTTTACAGGCTGATGTGGATGCTGAACATAACCATTGATATAAGGAATGTCTGTGTGTTTCTTGCACCATTCTTCTCATCCCTTACCACGCTGGTCACCTATGCCTTGACCAAGGAAATACACGTGAGTATATGACACATGCCACATTGAGGTTATACACGAGCACGATCAAGCACATGTTTACTTAACAATATTATTATTATAACATTTTTTTTTTTTTAATATTTTCAGAGCACTGGAGCTGGTCTAGTTGCGGCAGCATTAATCTCCATTGTACCAGGCTATATATCACGCTCGGTGGCTGGTTCCTATGATAATGAAGGCATTGCGATTTTTTGCATGCTCTTTACATATTATCTATGGATCAAGGCTGTAAAAACTGGAACAATCTTCTGGTCTGCCATGTCAGCACTTGCCTACTTTTATATGGTATCCTCTTGGGGCGGTTATGTCTTCCTTATAAATCTGATACCGTTGCACGTGCTTGCATTGATGATAACCGGACGTTTCTCGCATCGCATCTATATAGCTTATAGTACTCTTTATTGCGTCGGCACCATACTCTCCATGCAGATATCATTTGTGGGTTTCCAGCCCATCCAAAGTTCCGAGCACATGCTGGTAAGATATCTATAGAATAACAGTCTCTTTCTATTACAAGAAATGTGTACTTTTTTTTTTATAAGTTTTAAGACCATTTTAAGCATCATTTAAAGTGTACATTTGTTGCCTGTGCAATTGTACGTTTTTACTGATTTGAAAAAATTGGTTAAAAACAGAGAAAAGTACGAAATTCATTGTAGTGAAATGAGGCTATTTCAGTTAGTCAAGTAATTGTTTTGACAAGAACGAAGTTCACATATTTATTTGTTGTCAAAACATTTACTTATCCTTGCATAATGATGATTACTTTTGTAATTCTTGATAGGAAGAGTATGACACATAATGAGTACTAATAAAACTGGCTGATGCATTATTCATTATGAAATACTCTGCTATGATTGATTTCTATACATTTAAGTTAATTTTATATTTGTGTTCTATTTGATAGGCTCTTGGAGTATTTGGTCTATGTCAGATACATGGTTTTGTGGATTATCTGCGCTCACGCATGCCCAAGGAGCACTTTGATCTGCTCTTCAAGACGCTCGTATCGAGTGTGCTCAGTCTGGTTGTAATTGTGGGCACACTCTTAACACTAACTGGCAAAGTATCACCATGGACGGGTCGATTTTATTCGCTGTTGGATCCATCATATGCCAAGAATCACATTCCAATTATTGCCTCCGTTTCGGAGCATCAGCCGACGTCATGGTCATCATTCTACTTTGATTTGCAGGTAAAAAGTGTATTATTTTTCTTAACTTGACCTTATCTCTTTACCATTTGGATGATGAGACCAAAATACGATGTGTATGAGTTGTGACTTAATGCAACCATTGATTACATGCACTTTGATCGCTGAAACAAATTGATTAACAATCATTTGAATTTTAGAATTATTTATTAATTGTTTTGTATTTGTATCTCTTTGCAGATTCTTGTATTTCTGTTTCCCGCTGGACTTTACTTTTGTTTCTCACGTCTAACCGACTCGAACATCTTTATCATATTGTATGGCGTTACAAGCATTTACTTTGCTGGCGTTATGGTTCGTCTAATGCTTGTGCTCGCACCTGTAATGTGCGTACTCTCTGGCATTGCCATATCGCATCTGTTGGCCAAGTACATCAAGAGTGTGGACACGGGCAGCTCAAAGCCGGCAACGGAAAGCAAGCGACACCACAAGAAACTGGAACAACAGAGCGGTGGTGTTAAAAGCGAGGTGGCCATTGGATTTGTTGCGATTATAACACTTATGCTTATCGTTTATACACTCCACTGTACCTGGGTCACCTCCGAGGCGTATTCCTCGCCCAGCATTGTCCTCAGCGCTCGTTCCCACGATGGAGGTCGCATTATCTTTGATGATTTCCGTGAAGCCTACTATTGGCTACAAATGAACACGCCCGAGGTGAGTTCCCTAAGAAAATACAGCGTAAATGAATAACGGGGACCGTAAATAAAAACTTGATTTCTATTCTGACATTTTGAAAGTATTCTTTAAAAGTAAGATTAAAATTATTTTGATTGATTGTTTGATTTAGTTAAATTTCGATTTTAAAGCTATTATTTTCGGTCTCTGTTAATTAGAAATCAACCATAGGTTCTGGCTTTAATGATGAATGCAATTTGTATATTCTTGATAGGAAGAGTATGATACATAATGAGTACTAACAAAATATTGCTGATTATGCCACAATAATAATGAGAATCACTTTAAATAAAATTGGAAATACAAGGTTGTAATAAAGAATTCTCGTCGAATGTTTTTTTAGAATGCCCGCATCATGTCCTGGTGGGATTATGGCTATCAGATAACGGCCATGGCAAATCGAACGATACTCGTGGATAACAACACCTGGAACAATACTCATATATCACGTGTCGGTCAGGCTATGGCCTCATCCGAGGAGAAGGCCTACGAGATAATGCGTGAACTCGATGTGGATTATGTTCTTGTTATATTTGGTGGTCTTACCGGTTATTCCTCCGATGATATCAACAAGTTCCTGTGGATGGTACGCATTGGTGGCAGCACAGATCGTGGTGCCCATATCAAGGAGAAGGATTATTATGCGGCAAATGGCGAGTTTCGTGTGGACAAGGAGGGTTCACCAACCTTACTTAATTGCCTCATGTACAAGATGTGCTATTATCGCTTTGGCCAAATGTACACGGAGGGTGGCAAAGCCCAGGGTTATGATCGTGTTCGAGCTGCTGAAATTGGTAACAAGGATTTTGAGCTGGATGTTCTTGAGGAGGCATACACCACGGAACATTGGCTGGTGCGCATTTACAAGGTCAAGGATTTGCCAAATCGAGGTGTCTAAAAAGCACAGCTGTCTCCCTGTCTCTCGCTCTCTTTTGCTTACTCGCTCTCTCTCTCTTTCTGTGTGTCTCGATAACATTCGCATGCATTTAGCAAAAAGAAACCCAACTGTAAGTTGTACATTCATTAAGCTTAGCTCTAAAATTTTTATTTTTATTTTTATTTTGTTTTTAACTAAGAAATCTCACACTTGAGTATTATTGTTGTCCTCTCACTCGAACGCTAACCATCTCTGTCTAATTTGAGAGACATTTTTATATATTGTAATTTAATCAGTTGCGTCTGATTGGGAAATGAAATTACAAACTAATTGCGAGGCAACAAGTGCATAATCCTAAACTGTAAGCGAAAACAAACAAACAAAAAAGAAAAGAACAATATATATATATATATAAATATGTAAAGTCAAAACAAAACAAAACACAAAAATGGTTAATCAATTGCATTTTTATTTTGTCATTTACACTGTGTATGAAATGTTGTGTTCCCAATTTGTTACAAATCTTGTGAATAATAGATGTGAAATGAATTATTGTGATTTGTTTCTACTCTTCACTTTTGTCGAAATACTCTTATGAAGAATCCAAACACAATGTGAAGTTCCAATGAAAGGAACTCTTAGAGCAAGAGATACTCTTTTTATTGTAATAGAGTGCTTTAATCAGTGTGATTAATATCCTGGTCCGGTTGAATCTGTGAACCCAGGACTGCATCTTCATCCAGCTCGTTATTTTGCTCCTGTATTGACTCCAGACTGGCGATAAATTCATCCAAACCATCCAATGACTCATACACATCCGCTGGCAGTTCATTCAACAGATCCGTTGACGAAGTGTGCTCATCCGAATAGTTGACATCCGATTCGGGATCATTTGGTGATTCATTGCGATTGGTGTTGTAGAGTTCGCGGAGTGTCCGTCGTGTCAGATTGAATTCCCTCATGCCGAATCCCAAGCGTTGATTGGCATCCTCGGCGATATGTCGTCGGGCTGCCTTGCGTACATCATGAGCTTCCTGCTCCGCCGAGGTTCGTTCTACGGCGGAATTGTTACGGGACGACCATGCGCTGGAGGCACTCTTTCGTGATCTTCGAATTATCTGCCGGCACTTGTTCGTAATGCCCCCAACAATCTCTGAGATCAACGCTACGGCGCCCATAAAATAACCAATGCCCATCAGCAGGAACATGCCCTCCGTATCCGCCGTGGTTAATTGACGCTCCTCCTGGATAATCTCACGTAACGATGAACTTGCACTTGCCTGTAACAGTCGACCCGTCGACGAACGTTGCATCTCCCAACTGACCTCATGTCCCAACTTGATCATCAGTCCACTCTCCTGGGCAATCATTATCATCGAGTCAATCTTCCGCTTGAATACTGAATCGCGGGGGAAGAGATAACCAATTTGAAAGAGCGCAAAGCATTCTTCGCTTAGATGCAAAGCCGAGCGACGAGAAAGATTCCTATAATGGAGAAGATTTGACATTCGGTTTACTTGTCATACGCTTTCTCATCCACATGTTAAGAAATTTCTAACAATTGGATTGACGCTCTATAGCTACGAGTATATTTATCTTCTAGCTAAATATAATCTGTCAACAAGCTGAAGGAAACGCTTTACAGGCACAAGTTATGAGACACTTTATCATCTACCAGTTAAATTTTAAGAAACAGAAGCTCTCATAATTTCTCATCTACATAGTTGTTAAATGTTAATGAGTCGAGTTAGGGCCGTTTTCTCATCTTGCCGTTAACTTTAAAGGGAAGAGAAGCCAGCCGTTAAGAGAACAAAATCTTAAGTTTATCTTCCCTTTAAGGTTAACGGCAAGATGAGAAAACGGCCCTTAGTTGTTTAATTTTGGCAAGCACTTTTGAAAGCTGCTGCCAACTAAACATACACTTTTAACATGTAGATGAGAAATCCTGTTCACATTGCTTACTCATTGGAATAGTTCGATTGCACAAGGTATTCCAGACGCGCCTTGGACCCAAGAAATGCATAGTTCCAGAAGAAACTTTGGGTCACATTCCCGATGCCTTCCTCAAGAGAACCGACAAACTCCATTTTTCTGTAAAGCTTCGAGGTGGCCTCATGCTCAGAGCTTTGGAACCAAGACTCCCAGCCGCCATTATCTGAAATCAGAAATGAAAAGGAAGTGGAAGTGGAAGAAAGTGGAATTATAGAAGTACATAATTGAAAGATTCCCTATATGTAGTGATAGATTTCGTCACTTACCCAACGTGCAGACGCGAAAGAAGAGACCAAGAAGATCCAAAACGGAATCAACGGTATCCGGAAAAGCGGGTAGCGTTACAAATGCAATGATGGAACCGGTATAACACGACGTTATGATGATTGTAAAAAGCCAATAGGATCCGATTAACAATCGGGTTGAAGTTTCCGTCGTGTTGCTCCATGAATACCTCCCCGTGAATGTGAATGCATTCGTGAACATGCCAAAGACGTACCAAAACATATTCTCAATCTCACCCCAGTTGCCCATAAGATGACTCAGGGTCAAGCGATCCGTAAAAACGATTGGAAATACACCTCCCAAATAGACACAGATCAAGGCAACCCAGACGGGCCACTGAAAGGGACCCATAATAGCCCGATATTTGGGTAGAGCCTTCGAGGCGAGTGTTATGAAGGCGGCACAATCTCGGGAATGTCCCACCGACATTTCCGTATTCCGTAAACGTTCCTCCGTCATATAAATGCCCGACATACCAATATCTGCAGCACCCATTTCAATCTGTAACTGTATATTATCCACAACACTTTTAATTGTTGGCGACATTGGGGTCTCGGAAATATCCACACTGAAATTCAAACGTTTCGCAATCATATTCAGAAGTCGCAACTCGATGCCATCCCAACGTAATAGTCCCATTCCGGAAGAGTCCAAGGTTTTGATACGAAATATAAATGGTGGTTGATTTGCCGCCGATACCTGAAATCGATGTCCGGCGAATCCGCTGGCAAACTTTGCCGGAAATAGATTGATATGCGGTCGGGATAAGGCTCCCTTGATCCAACTGGTCAAGACCAATCCCGTATTCGAGCCCAATCCATCGGCGTACAGCTTGTGTGTGTACAGTACATAGGGGCGTTCCTATAAAGGAGAAACCCTGATTAAAGCTACTAACAAATCTGGAAAAAATATCCTATAAAATATCGGGTAAGTGCCAAAGTATATACGTAACAAAAACTGATAAACCCCCAGCTTATATCGAGCTTTAGGAAATATATTGTCATCCCTCTAAATTTCCCTATATATATAATCCAATAAAATCTTTTTCTCAAACCGGATCACAGAAAACACCCACTAACATTTTTTAAATTACCCAGATACCCTGTAAATAAATTCTTTCTCCTGACTGACTGTTTCACTAACTGATTCATCGTAGAGCCGAATTAGTAAGAGCTATGAGGCTGAAATTTTTACAATATTTGTAATACAAACCTTAAAAAATAAGCATAATTTTTACCAATATTCATAAACATACCAAAACCCTAAGCTTTGAACTAATGTAACTTACTCGCTGTGGACTGGCCATCAGAGATTCGCCGATAACCAACAAGTTGACAATATTTGATGACTTTTCTGAGCTGAGGAAATCCCTCAGTTTCCATTGCGATGAACTCGAGACGAGAACTACACGACTTTCGGTTTGTGGACCCAAAATTTTGCGCGCCATCAATGGATCGGATAGAAAGAGTATATAACTTTTGCAGTTGCTGTCAATGTGAGTGTTGAACTTTCGATTTATTGGCTCGTAATCCTCATTGATATCGCCATGATAAAATGTTATCGGTATTGTCTGAAAATAGTTAAGAGACATACTATATATGTATTTTTGAAATACTCGATTTTAGTTTTGTAGTTTTTAGTTGTAATTTTTAATATCAATCACAATCATCTTTCTGCCTTAATCTTTGTTTTCTTTTTTGTTCTACAACCCCATCTCAATCTTTGCTTTAGTCTTGAATCTTCGTTTCAGTAATCTCCTCAATTAATTTTTAAAAATGCAATCAATTTTTTTAATTTTTTCAGTCAATATATTTCGCAATCCTTTTCTTAATTTCCTCCTCAGTGCCCAGCTTTACCTTCACTTCAAAACTCATTTCAGTTTAACTCTCAGTACATATCTTCAATTAACATTTTTACTTTTATCTCAATTTCAATCGTAATCCCAATCTCCTGCTCATTCTCTTACTCAATCTCCACATCTTAATCTTCTTTGGAAGCTCTGTCTTAATTTCTAAATCTTCGTTTCACAATCAGTCTTAATCTCCCTGTCAAATTCAATCATTTTAGTTTCCATCTTATTGTTAATGTCTGTCTTGATCTTCATTTGATTCTCATCTTTAATCGGTCATCTCAATCTCCATAACTCACCTTAAAGAGACTCTCCAATATCTGTCCTTTTGATTTGGCCACAAATCTGTCGTAGTAAATAACAGGCGGACATTTGGCCAGATATTCCTTGGCTATTTTGTTGACCAGAGAAACCAGCGAATTGGTTTGATCCACATTGTAGAAATTGAGAATTTTGCTGGCCAAAAGATCGGAACGTGGTTTTGGATTCCCATGGAATGTGGCATCCACGCGTCGTTTGAGGCGCCTCCCAAAACAATTTCCATAGATCTCCATATTGAGACGATATCGTTCAATCAAATGTGAACTCACACATCTCGGGTAAAAGTTCTCCGATTCCGTTTCCGATTCGGATTCCAAATCCGTTTCCGTTTCCGATCCCTTTTCGATAAACAACAATTGTCCGAATTGCAAGAGCGGCAACAGGCACAAACACGTCCGCCACAGCCACATGCTGCAAGTGTTAATGTGGCTACCACATGTGTGGCAAGTTGCTTTTTAAGTGTATTTTATTCGATTCAATTCGATTCGATTCGATCTGGACACGCGAGGGGTCGTCGTGTCACCCCAATCATTTCTCATTTAATTATTGTTTCCCCAAAAAATCATCGCAAATTATCATTATCAATATCGGGAGGAGGTTATTCCAATTCTAACACCTGGCTATAGACAGGGCTAAAAACCTTTGCCTGCCCTTAGCCCAGCTAGCTATACCTGGTTATTATGGCCCGGTTAATATAAAATGTAATTGATTAACCCGATTGCGATTGCTTCTCAAGAGTGACCCACATTCCATATGGCGAGCCAGTGGCGTAGTTAAGTTTCTTCGCTAGTTAAAAGAGGGATATAGTGAAGGATTCAATACAAAATGAAATTACAAATCACTTGGGCGTAGTGAACTCTTCTCTTTCAGCTGAAAGGGGACAGGAGAAGATACTAAGTATCCCTATTAAAAGTTTAAGTTAGTTATTGAAAAAGGGTTGATCAAAGTTGCTATAGTTTGCTAAATTCTGAAAAAAGACTGAAACGAATTCAAACACACACTTTTTATGATAGGAATTCCAATGACGGAACTCATATTGAAACCGATTGTAACTCAGGTTCAACCCCAATTTGGTCTTTATCAGAAGTTTCTCGGAATCCATTCTGAAAGTTGAGCTCTTCCCGAATTCAAACACACCTTTTATGATAGGAACTCCAATGACGGAACTCATATTAAAACCGATTGTAACTCAGGTTCAACCCCAATTTGGTCTTTATCAGAAGTTTCTCGGAACCCTTTTGAAAGTTGAGCTCTTCCCGAATTCAAACCCACCTTTTATGATAAGAACTCCAATGACGGAACTCATATTGAAACCGATTGTAACTCAGGTTCAACCCCAATTTGGTCTTTATCAGAAGTTTCTCGGAACCCTTTTGAAAGTTGAGCTCTTCCCGTACTTTATAGTCAGTCTCTCTGATATGCAGCTTAAAAGTCTCTGACCTCTTCTGACAAAATTGAATGCACATATCGTATACTTGTTATCTGTCATGTTATCAATTGGTATAGTTTGTTAAGTCTGTGCCCATATCATGTTCAATGCCCGATAAGAGTTATATCTGTAATTGTTTATAAACAAATTGAATAAAAAGTTGTTGTTCAATCATCTTTATGTTTGTTGTACGAATATTGTAAAACTTTTAGAATTGTTTAATAATCATTATACAAATGTTTTCCAATTATGAAGGCATTATCTGGTAACTTAACTTACTCATTCTTAAAATATGCATAATTATCGGACTGTAACTCTCATGAACTGCCATCCGTTGTGCCAGACTCAAGTGACTCCTCAACTTATAGGTCGATAAGAGAGCCCCGACATTCTCAATTTATTAGGGATTAGTCATTCCAATTGAGTTGAGCTCAGTTATAAAGTAATTTATAATAAATATTATGCTTAACATTCTTCTGACGATCATTCATATTTATTTAACGAAAAAAACATTGAGAGCCGCAGCTGTACTAATAGACACGGTACTTTTTCATACACGGATATATATATATATATAGATATAGTATTTATGTATACACAATAAGGAAAATACATAGGGAGTATATATGTATAGTATGTATGCATGTACATAAAAGTATGTATCAAGATAAGAACGATTTATAACATGGAAGATTGAGAATATGGAGCGGGTTGATCTGGAAGAGTATCTGGCTTGGGTGGCAGCTGCATCATGGGCATATATTTGGCCAAATATGGAGTGAGTAGCTCCATCGGCAGCGGGAAGACAATGGTCGAGTTCTTCTCTGCAGAAATGCTGCTCAAAGTTTGCAAGTAACGAAGCTGTAAAATGGAATACTTAGTAATGGTAATAATTCAAGAGATCAAGAGTTATTTAACTCACCTGTAGAGCAGATGGACTGGAGGATATGACATCGGAGGCTTCCTTCAGGGCACTTGCTGACTTCTTCTCACCCTCGGCTGCGATAACCTTGGCCCGAGCATCGCGAGTCGCCTCCGCCTCAGCTGCCATGGCACGTTGCATGGACACGGGCAGTGAAACATCCTTGCTGCAAGGATAACATGAACAGAAAATAAATCAAAAATCATAGACGATAAACATAAGAAGTGGCTATAGTCAAGCTCCCAAATATACATAAGGTACCTGGCACTCTATTTAAATGTGTATACACATATATTTAAATTGTACATTTATATGTTAAACATTAACTTAACCTCAAAAAACACTCCCATATTCGTAGGGATAGTACGCGTCTATATACCTAAATAAAAGGCTCTAGCTCTTTGATTGTTCTTGCTAATTGTTAGATTGCGAAAGCAAAAAGAGGCGTGGTAAAATTTTGATATAAACATATTCAGTGTGTGTTTTATGGAAGCTAGTGTGCCAAATTTGGTAGCTCTAGCTCTTAGAGTTCCTGCATATATAGCAAAGTACTCTAGTAATCTGGAATAAATCAAATTCACTTTGCTTATTTAGACACTATCAGTTTGATGAGTTCTTCCACCAGTGTGGGTTTTATAGAAGTTAGTGTGCCAAATTTGGTAGCTCTAGCTCTTAGAGTTTCTGTATAGACACCAAAGTACTTTAGTAATCTGGAATACATGGAATTCACCTTGCTTATTCAGACACTATCAGTCTGATGAGTTCTCCACTTACATTTGAACAATGTAAAAATACTCGAATTGTATGAGTACCGGAAAATATTACTAAATAAGTATAGATCACTTTTGATACGATCAATCAATCAATCAATCAATCCAACGGATTCTTCCTATGTTACTTACATTTCAACACGTTCGACCATAACGCCCCAGGGTTCCGTTGCCTCATCGAGTGTCAATTGCATGTTGTGGGCGAGGGTTTCCCTTTCGGTGAGGAGTTCGGTAAGATTCCTAGTGCCGACAATGTTACGTAATGTGGTAGCCGCGAGCAAACGTGTAGAGTTGCTATAATCCTCCACACGGACAATCGCATAAAGTGGATCACTAATCCGATAATAGACGACAGCATCGACAGTCACTGTCACCGAATCCTTGGTCAACATCTCTTGCTGTGGCACATTGAATGTCACCGTACGTAGATCCACTTTCCGATACTCATCGATGCACGGCAAGATGAAGAACATGCCGGGACCACGGGCTCCGCCGGATAATCGACCGAGTCTGAAGATTATTGCACGCTCGTATTCGGCAACCACCTTGAAGCAGATGAAGATCGAGATGGGACATGTGATGATGAAGACTATCATCGACAGCAGTGTCACCAGCCATTCCATGCATCCCAATGGCTCATTTTCAGCTGTAAACAAGATTAATCCCATCGATAGTTATTGGATTACATATATAATTGTATACCATACATACATATAATTGAAAATGTTTGGATGATAATGGATAATTTGTATAAAGTACCTTTAAGCACGCTATTTATAGCTGACTAATTAGAAGTGAAGGTATGAAAACTATCGTAATATATCTATTCAGATATCAAAAAACATATTGTGATATTGTGAATATCTAACAATTTTATAAAATCCTTTTCTTTTTGTCAACAAATAGAAATTGGAAACAAATAAGTGCAGGGAGTGATAGGAGAATAAATAGTTAAGTACTACTCTATGTTTACCAAAAATTGAGACGACTTCAGTAAATTGCAATTGTTTAATTTCATTAGATTGGGTTAGAGAGTTGAAACGTTGGTTCAAAATTCCATTTTCCTGATCAAAGATTAAATAGTTGTGAATGGTTAGACATTTAATAATTTGTATGGTTAATAAATGCGTCCAGTTCTTGGAATAGTATCACAATCTATTGTTATCTACATCACTCCAACTCAAGAGAGTCTTATTCCACTTATATGGATACGTTCAACTTATCGTTGAATTTACACCCCCTCTAAAAAAAAAGAACATAACAAAAATATAGCGCAAGCTAACTTTGGCTCGCCAAAGTTTGTATACCCTTGCAGACCCCCGATTTTATACAAAACTTGTTAGGATGCGTAAGACAGTGATTATGCATAATATAAAAGTACTCATATTTCAGATATCTTAAGAAACAAAAAGGTTTTTCATACGAAATGTTGATTTCGAACCGATTGTTCCCATGGCGGCTATATGATATAGTGATCCGACATATGTGTGCAGCAAAAGACGGACATTTACCAAGTTTCATCAAGATAAGCTTCAAAACTTGCATAGAAACATACGGACAGATGATCTTCGTCCTGATCAAGAATATTTATATTTATGGGGGTTCTGTGAGGCCTCTATAAATGCGTTACTAACCTGGTGACAAAATTATAATACCCTTTGCAAGGGTACAAAAATGCCAACTCAATCTAATCTGGCTTAATTGCAGAAAGTGTTTCAAAAATACTTCTTAGCTGTGTGAGATCCCTCTCTCTCTATATCCCCCTCCCTACCTCTCTCTCCCTTTGTGTAGCCTGGCTTATCGATGAATTTACACCCTCAAAAATACATAATGGGTATGCAAGCCCAATCTAATCTTAATTAATAATAATAAACTGAAAATACGGTTTTTCTTATTGAAATTCTTACATGTTTTGAATGTTTTATATTGTGGTCCGGCTGTGCGAGCATCGGGTTGATATAATATATTCGGTTGTTCCTCTAGTTGTTCTTGATGAGTATGATGTTGATGTTGTTGCTGGTGTTGTTGTTGCTGTTGCTCTGGTACAATGTTGATCATTGTAGTATTGGAACTTCCACTCGGTATTTCCGATGCTCGCAAATCCTCGTAATTTGCATACATGGGCGACATACGTTTCTGATCCATCCCGCTGACTTTAATGTGTTAACTCTACAATGTACCGCGTGCTACTGCCACAATTATTTCTCTGTTGTCGCTCTGATTCAACTTTCTGGGACTTTTTTTTAATACTTTTTTTCAAAAGCTCCCGTTCGCAATTCCGATAAGCGTAGTACTCCCTTGTCTCGATTTCCTCTCTTTATCCGACTTATTTTGTACTCACGCTTACGCTCACAGTCAGCGGGAACTCCCCGATTGCAAGTGATCGACTATAAGTTACCCTACGTATCATATTTACTTTCACTCTCACCCTCACCACATGATGAAAATATTAGGTACCACAGTGAGAAAATGTACGCTATTCAATTAAAGTGTACCTAAAAAATATAAAATAGACCTTGTTGACGAAAGTCTGTGGTACCTAAACTTTACCTTATGACAAATATATTTGGCACCATAGTGGAAAATAGGACCCTATTCAATTAAACAAACATATAGTAGACCTTGTTGACGAGCGCTTAAAAGTTAAAAGACAGTTATCAAGTAAGTGTAGTCTGATGCTTTCTTCATTTTTAAAAGTGTACTATTTAACGATAAATATGTTTTCCAATGTACCAACAAAGAAAAACTGTTGAATTCAAGAAAAATTAGGCTGTCTTTCTCATTTTCCACAAGTGTTTTAAAATAATAAAAAGTTATCAAAAAAAAATAAAATTTCGCATTAAGGTTTCCCATTTGATAAAAAATTTAACACTTTATTTATTAACTAAAATGTAACTCTCTATTTATTTTTAGACGTTTCCGATGGGTATAATGCTCAGCAATTAAATTTATATTATAATATGTTAATTTTAGTAAGCTTTAAGTCTGTTTTTGTCATAGAATTGCAAATCCATTTCTGATCAAATAATGACTCACAGTTAATGACGAGAAAACTTGATAAACAACTTAATAGTACGTAGTACATTCAAATGCATTCGATTTGATCTCCAATTTCCTTCTCGAAGGATAAAAGCTTTGAGTATTTTTATATATTTTAGAAATTTTAAAACTCAATAGAGCTTAATTAAACTCTCAGAAAGTCAAATGAATAAGAAGTTGAAGAATGTGTAGTTATATTAATTATCGTCTCGCTAAATGCACGAGTTTCTAGAACAAATCACAGTGATTAATTACGCTTGTCACATAGCTACTAATTAATATAAAAAGCAGTAATTTAACTAAATATTTAATTATTTATAACTATATAAAAATGGAGCCAAAAATATGTGTGGGTAATTATCAATTGGCTCAAATTTTTTTTCAGCTCGTAATTGCCAGAAGATGGTTTATAGTACTTAAAATATTCAGAAAAATCGCAAGCGCCTCAACAGATGTACACACTGTTAACGTATACAGCTCTGTTAACGTGTACAGCACTGTTAACGGCAACGAAGTTCGCAGGGTCCAATAGTTTATAGTTTAATTTGCTTAATCCAAGTGCTACAAGGACAAATTAAGTTTATATTATAATATAATTTTAATAATCACAGGGTGATTTAAAAAAATATAGTAATATGAAGAAAAAAAGCTAGCAAGTCTATGTTATTTTACTATTTTACTTGGCCAAGCCAGGATTCAGCAAATAGAAAAGGAAATATATTTTATAACAAAAATATATGATCATCTGTTACGTTTAAAGCTTTAAGTGCCTGATCGTGCATGTGGCGCTGAAAACTGGAATGTCCGGCTATGATGACTATGACAGGATCGTCTTTGGTCGTTACTTGGGATGCTAGCTGCTTGGCATCCAAACGTCCAGTGAATGCTGCCTCCTTATAGCGCAGTTGTTTGCGTAAATGATCACAGGACTGGTCAGTGGAATCAGTGGAGCAGCAGATGCATTGCTCATGCGTCAAATAGAGGCAGCTGTGATAATTCCAGTACTGGGCAAACTCTAGCAAGCGTTCTCGGAAGTATACATGTTGCAAATCCTGGGCACATATCAAATGTTGTATACGATTCATGTCGTCCTCATTGTCCAACACCTGTGCAACTATCGGCAATGTGGGCGCAATGGCCACGCCCTGTGCTATAATTACAATACATTTAGTGTTGCTCGCGTCGTGCACATAGTTGCCAATGGGACCACGAAACCTTAGGACCTGCAACGGTTGTAACGTTGCCAAAAAACCAGACATGGGTCCATCCGGCTGAAGTTTGACTAGAATTTTGAACTCTTTGCTGGCAAAGTCAGTCCAATAGGGAGAGTAGGGACGCAGAAGAGGCGTCGCATGATCCGTTAGCTCGGCACGCAACATGACGTGATGACCCGGCGGAATGTCCAGTATGCCATCGTCATCTTCACCTTCACCTTCATTCTCATCCGTAACAGAGTAGCCAAAATGTAACAGCCGTATCTGTGGATCGCCATTATGCGCATCATTGCTGAGCAACCGGAAGTTGGCATAGTTGAGAATGACATTACGCTTTCCCTCCAGCAAAGCATGTTTACTGGGCTTTGGTTTGTTGTCGAGAATGCAGTTGGTGCATCCATTGCCGCAACAGTCGCTTTCGTTTATCTCGTTATCAGACATGAACAAATACTACGTTATCGATAACAAGTCAGATGTTCCATACGATGATGCAAACATCGATATTAGTAATTGCCATCCAGTGCTAGCGGCTTTTTTGGAGAAAAAAATAGCTGTATCTGGCTCGAAGACATACAAAAAATCGCGTAATTTTCGAACTAACTATAAAATCGCAAAATTGGCAACAGTGTTATCGTAATCAATACTTAGCAGCTGCAGTTATATCGATAGCTAGTAAGCAGAGTGCATCGATATTCGATAGCATACTGATAGACAGAGATAAACACAACAAAAAAAAAAAAGTAAAATCCTAGTATGCCTTTTTTCCAACAGTGTCGCGCAGTGTGTAAATAAAACATTAAAAATTAGCTAACAGCAATTAAAAAAGTAATTGAAACGTTGCCTTTCCATTGGAGTGCCAGCAGAAACAGCAACAACAACAAGAACAACGTCCACTATCAAAATAAAAAAGGGGCAAAAAGGCAACACAATAATGTGCAACTAGTGGCGGGCATCTTTATAAAGATCTCTTTCTCTCGAGAATCTTGAGAATCACGAGCACGAAAACAAAGGCACAACCAACAAAGCTGAAGGAACATGAATCTGGAATCATTATTTCGCGACTTTAACCCATGGTATACAAAAAGAAAGGTTTTATCTCTGTACTAGAATCGTTTAACAATTCCCAATCAATTGCAGTAAATTTATAGTGCACTGCAGTCTATTTACGTTTGTAACGCTATTTGCATTGCGACTCGATGGTTACATAGGTATGACAATAATTACTGGTACACATATAAATATTAAATAGTAATCGTTTATTATATTATAGATTGGCCCTATTGGGCCATATTTACGCCATTATGGATTTGGAAATGCACCGCCATATTGGGTGCCATTGTAGGCGCCATTGTTTGGTGCCGTTATCCACATTATCGCCTAGAAGGCGACTCCTACACTCAGTTTAAAGCTATGCTCATCTCATTATCGTTACATCTCATATTGCTTATGTTTGAACTGCTCGCCTGCGATAAACTTACATCGGAGCGTCATCTCTGGGTTCTGGTCTTTATACCACTAATCTTTGGATCTGTGGTCAGCGTTGGAGCCTGCGTTTGGGCCGTAAAACATGATCGTTCGTTTGAGCTGGAACTCTTTTTGGCTGTCAATGCATTGCAGTTTGTTTCACTGCCCCTAAAGTTGGATAAGTTTGTCTATTGGAATTGGGATGTGGTCTTTGTGCCCATGTGGATTGTCATTTGCCTCAGCCTGGTCAGCGTACTCTACAATATCATCTTCTGTGGCATCATGATGCGCACACCAGAAGTCTCGTTGCAACAAAAGAAAGCCGCACTTAATGCAGCCGTTGGCAACATTTGCACCGTCTTGCCGTTGCTCTGCTTTCAGGTAAGTCCCCGATTTTAAATCCTTGCTGCGGGCCTGTATTAAATTCACGACTTTGGTATGATGTTGTAGTTCAAATTTGGACATATATTATTTCGAATATTAAAGACAACATCAAAAGAATAATGTGAGAGATTGGCTTGTGATAGTTATCTTAATAATGAAGTTGCAGTTTGCTACAGTTGAAACATTTCAAAAAGAAAGAAACTTTGTGAGATTGGTTGAGTTACCTAAAACCAAAAATCAACAGATATTGTGTGGTAACTAAAATGAACACTGTAAAACAGATATATAACAAACATTTCCACATCATTAACTTAAAGTTCGTGTACTATATGATAACAAGTTGTATTGTGTTAAATTTGAATTAAATTTTAGGTGGTTATCTGTGACAAACTGGATGGCGAGATCAAGTTTCCCTATATTGTTGTATTTGCCCCACTGCTCGTCTCAATACTCGCCCTCATTGTGCTCAGTTTCACCGCCAAAGGTGGCAACATGTGGTGGTTTGGCATACGAAAATCGTTTAGCCAATTCCTGTTATCGGCCATGCCATTCCTGCAGGAATATGGCAACATCAGCTATCATGCGGAGACGCAAAGTAATGCTGGGCAATCGGTTCCATTGGATGCATCCTCATCATCCACTAGCAACATGGCAGCAACGGAACCACTCCATGAGTTTAGCAAGCACGACAAGAAGAGCAAGAAGGCGGCCAAGAATGATATTATGAAGCCGGTGGTGCCATTTATAAGCATTGATTTGCCTGATTAAGCGACAAGCTGATAAAAGAGATGGCGAGACATCAAGAAGCAGCGAGAGAGACAGAGAAAGAGATGGAAGAGTTGGGATAATCAACTTGTAATGCAACGCAGCACAACTAATTATAATAATTATAACAATAAGCATTGTTAACACTATTTTCACACACAAACACACACATACATACTTATATAGATGTACACCTACTTTTAGGTGTTTAGTTTTAGGCATACGCATACATACATACATATGTACATCTACTGCATATACATATTCGCATACATATAGAAACAAAAAAACACAATTTGTTTGCTAATTTGTACTGAATTTAATTTGTAAGCCTCCCCCTCCCAACGCTCACCTGTGACCTACGCCCTTGCCCCTGTTCCAAGCGCCCCTCTCAGAAAGTAGCACACACACATACACACACACACTCACCCACAACTGCATATAATAAGTTTACATGTATTCAGGAATTTGATTTCCTTTCAACTATTTTTGCACTCTGTATTTTTCCTCAATTTTGTTTAGTTATATATTTTTTACAAACATATTTATAATTGATTCTACAACCTGATATATGTGCAAATACTATATACATATATGTATCTGTGTATGCTAATATATACTTTATGTTTTATATATATATTGAACGCAGGAAGGGTTTATTTAATTTAAATCGAACATCTGTAAATAATTAACAATGTCATCATTAAAAAATCTCTTAAGTGCTTCCAATTTTATATGGTTTTTTTTTAATATTTGGGTGGATAATGGCCAAGGTAATAACGCTGTGAGTGTTTTATTAAGAAATGTCGATCTATAAAGCATATATTATATATTTACTATATATCAGGGACCCTAAATAATGACATAGGATTCGTCAGGATGATCACAAGCCAAGTACAAGGACTTTTTCGAATAGAGAAAATTGGCCATATCTCGGTTATATCCTTGCGTATCCTGACGAGTCCTAAGTCAGGACTATCAGCTGCCCAAAGGACATCCAAATCGTCCTTGTAGTTTCCGAAATTTTACGGATTTTCTTCATTTTCGTCCTGTTTCTCAGCGACTTGAGACTGAAATTTGACAATTACAATTTTAGACCCTCCCATTTCTAATGAAAAATCATTGAACCTAACTTAGTTTTCCAGTTTATATATAGTGTATTAATCTTTATTCAAATTAGGAAGCTACAAAGTTTTACAATTTGTTGTTGTTAGACATATTATTTTGTTATACTTGTATTATAAATTTACTTACGTTGTGTTGCCTAAAAATTTGATGCAAAGGTAAAAAGTTGCACTCTAAAAAGTATCAAGTGTCATCCGACTATATTTCATACTATATATTTATAAAACAATGCAACAGATAATGAAAGAGAGTGACTGAGACAGAGACAGAGTGAGAGAACGAATTAAATTTAGATGACAGGCACTGTGAATGGGAAGAGTTAAACAATTAAATAATTATTAATTCGAATTCAAATTGCCAATTTTGATTAATAACAATAATGAAATTGAGCATGAAAAATCGATCGAATTTGTTGGCAGCAAACTAACTGTATTATACGGGATTATACATATATGTATGTATATAATGAGATAATGTGTATGTGTCTGTGTCTGTGACTGTCTGTGTGTGTGTGTGTGTGTGTGTGTGTGTTGCATAATAACAATTGTTTCATTACTTTAGCAATATAGGAAATACATCGTCTAATAGTATTTTCAGAATGTCTCTACATTAACTTTGACCTCGTCACACGCAAATCCATCATTATACATAGATTTTAATAAAATATTTCTTGCAGTGTATAGTACAAAGTTCTTTCTCTTTTGTTTTATAATTTTTATAAGAAAAACTCTTCTTTTTGTTGTTGTTGTTGTTGGTATTTTCAATTTTAACTTTCGATTCAATATTCATCGAAATATTTGGAGGAGAAAAAAAAAACAATGCCATTACTTATAAAATATTTGCATGTAGTATATATATATGTAAATATATATACCAATACATATATTCTTAGTTGTTAATAATTTGGTTAGCTATATTTAGTAAGTATTGTTTATTACAAATACTGAAATCGAAATCAACGAAAGCAAATCGAAAGAAACAAACATATATTTAAGTTTACAACTTGAACTTGAAGCCAGCTTTTAGTTTCTTTTTTTCTCAAGGTTTTGCTCTTTCCTCTCTCTTTATCATCTCCTTTCTTTCCCTTTTTTTGTTTCTGCTTCTTGTTCTTCCTTTAACTATGTATATACTGTACGCTATTGTTGTTGTTTGTTTAGAATTTGCTAAGTATAATTAAATATTTATTAGATTTACTTCATTTCTTCATTTTCTCCAGTAGCAGTTAAATGTTTATTCAGGACTGTGTTCCCCATTTCACTTTCGCCTCAATTTCACAGAAATGTTTATTAGACACTTGTTTGTAATAAATTTTGTAATAAACGTTTTTTTTTTTGTTGTTAGCTATGTTTTGTAAAATTGTTTTTGGCGAAATTGCAATTTGGAATATCTCAGAATTTAGTTTTTTTTTTGTTTTTTGTTTTTTTTTTTGATGTTTTCAATAATGACTTCTTAATGTTGTTCGTTGCTTTTTTCAGCTTAAATGGCTATTGTCTGATTTAGTTTTTAATACACATTTTCATATTTAGTTTTTTTCAAGTTATACGGTTTTCTTTTAGAATAAGTGTGTGCGGGGTGAGTCGGGGAGCACTACATAAACCATAGGCCCCCCCGCCTCTCACCTTATACAACTCGATTTGTTATTAAGTACATATTATATGTTTCATCTTCTTAAATTTCGCCAATGCACATTATTTGTATAAACGATATGTACTGCTAAAGTGTTAATACATCCCATATGTAATGCATATCCGATGTAATACTGCAATATATGTATATATAATTATATAGTACAATAGTTCCAAATCTTGTCTGTGTGTCTGTGTCTGTGTGTGTATCCCTAGACTTAACAACTGAAACAATTACGCTTCCTATGACAATTGACATGAGATCATCAAAGAACAGCAACGGCAATAAATGTTGCGAATTACGAGAGGAATTATTAATTTGAGATGACAACTTGTTTATTATATGGATATATAGCTTTATCTATATACAACTGGGCATATGTGTTTATGTATATATAATGGAATTTGAGAAAAAGCCATAAGAATAAAACCTGAACTAATCGAGCATTTAAAAAAGAAGAAGTAGAAATGCAAAATTTGATGTAGTAGATACAATAATCGGTTGTAGATTGTATATATCCAATTTCGGAATGAAATATCTGTTTTCCATAGTATTGAAAATGCTATTCATATAAAGAGAAACCCTATCTCAAAGTCAAAAATTACTTTATCCAATTTGTCTATAGGTCAAACTATATAACTTTCTCATACTTACGTATGTATGTATGTATATGAAAATATGAATGAAGTGCAAAGGGTGAAGGGTTGAGGGTTAAGGGTTAAGGGTAGGGAGGATTCTTAGTCCATAAAATGTGTGTCCGATAACAATTTGCATCTTTTTTTCTTTGCCTCGATATTGATTAATTCTTACATAAGTTGACTATTTTGTCATTCCATTTTGAATAGAAACTGTTACTTTACTGATTTCCTATTGGATTGGTGTGTACATACATACTATATATGTAACATATAGTGAACATAATGCCGTATAAATTGTTATAATCTCATTGTTCGATTTGCATTCATTTTTTCATTCATTGACAAACTGGCAACTGGCGAGAACAATGTCAAATCTGTTTTCAATTTATCATGTTTTCGTTAAGTTTTTTCATTAAGTTTTGTTAGGTTATGGAAGCGCTAGTTTGAAATTGTTTTTCTCAAGAAGTTCAATAATTGTACGTTTCGTTCTGAGTTCTATATATAATATATACTATACTATATAGAGAGGTGCATTTACAATCTATATTAAGATGTTCTTATGAATCTCTGTGTGCGAGTGTGTATACAATATATTACTCGTATATATATATATATATATATATATATATAATATAAAACCCAACGAAAAGCGAAATAACGAATTAATTGTAGTTTTCATATCGAAATTCGGGAGTAGGAGAAAGGAGCAAGGAGTTAAGGAGGCCGTTATGGAGCTTAGTTGAGTTTCGGTTTGGCGCCCAAATACTGGATGAGATTCTCGCGCGGTCCCTGCACAATTAACATATACTGTGATGGAAAGTCCCAGATAATGGTGAAATGGAACAGCATATTGGCAATGGCGATCAAATATTCAAAGAATGCAAACCAACTGAATGCTGTAAAGAATAGAATTCCATTTATTATTATAATCGAGATAATTATGGGTATCAAATATGCAGTTGATTTTGCAGTTGGGTACGTGATTTTGTCAAGCTACGATTTAATTTTCTCTTTAATTAAGTTACTCAAAAATAGTATATTAAGCAGATTAAAGATATAAACAGAATATGGTATGATAAAACTAAAAACTACAGATTGTTTTTATCACAAAATTAAAAACTATAGATTGTTTTATCATAAAACTAAAAACTATAGATTGTTTTATCATAAAATTAAAAACTACAGATTGTTTTATCATAAAATTAAAAACTATAGATTGTTTTATCATAAAATTAAAAACTATAGATTGTTTTATCATAAAATTAAAAACTACAGATTGTTTTATCATAAAATTAAAAACTATAGATTGTTTAATCATAAAACTAAAAACTATAGATTGTTTTATCATAAAATTAAAAACTATAGATTGTTTTATCATAAAACTAAAAACTATAGATTGTTTTATCATACCATATTCCAATTCAAAAATATATAACTTGCAATATTAATTGACAAAAGTAAACACATTTCTTGTTAAGATTCTAAATTAACACAAAGAAGTATTAAGGCAATTAGATCAGTTGAAGTTACAAAAAAGCTTATCCAATAAATCCGATACCATAGCATGACATAGTTCAATTACGTGCCCAACTTTAAGGACCATAATCTTAGCTAAGCTTACCCAAATCGTGACAGTAGAAACGGTGCTTGGCAAAGAAGACCAAAAGACCAATGGTGCTCAGTATGGAGACAACAAAGAGTATTTTCTTCCATTTGATGGATAGACGCTGCTGATCATTGAGCGTCTGGCGAGCATTCAAAATGCCATTCAGGTGAATGGTAGCCAGCATATAGCACAGCGAGCATATCATAAACGTGATAAAGATACGCTCATGAACAGCTAGAAATCGATAGTAGAGAATAGATATAGATATAGTAAAGTAGTTGACAAGATCAAATGGATTATTAGAGACTAGACTTACGATAGTTCTCGCGATTCGATATATAGGTGACACCACCAAGTGCCGCAACCTCAATGCAGTTGAGCACCAGAATGAGTGTTATTAACCAGCTGGTCTTTGGCACCAGCGATGGGGCTAGTCGCGACAATTGGGCGCGATAATAGTTCTTGTAGACAAAGGCAATTGGTATACGGGGTCCGATGTGCAGCGCAATACTTGAACGCCAGAAATAACGCTGGGGACTGACACCAGTAATTGCACTTATCGAGGGCACAATGTTATAGACCTGAAATGTCAATAGTCGATTATATAAATAAATATATTTGTATTTAAGTAAGAATGCTACAGTCGACCAGACCATACCAGACTGTAAGATACCCGTTAATCAATTTTAATATGCATACATATATTAATTGTAGATATTCAACTTAAAACAGACATCACTTTCATTATAAATATTTGTGCAAACTTGACGCAATCAATTGGGATGCTTGACAATAACAAAGTGCAGAATTTAGACAATTTTTATTGAATTACAGAGAATTCAAAGAAGTCTGTAAACGAATTTACTAAATCTAGTTCTTAGTTTCTGAGACTGTTGAATGCTCATATGAAATATATAGATTTAATGGGCTCTTCCACCTAATAAAAACATTTAAACAAATATCCTAAAAGTACCAGGAGTTGCTTAAGTTTTCTATACATTAAATTATGTTTTTCTTGTTTTGATATTGAATATTGAATCTAAATTTGAGAGCAATGTGTAAACTTTGAATTTGTCAAGTTTTAGTGGGCAATTCCGGCTTCTTTTCGGACAGAGGGTATACCCTTTATCTCTACAAAGTAACGGGTATGTAGGTCTGTCGCTCACCCGGCAATGTGTCTCGTGTACATCGTCGTATTGGAAGACGTAGGCGGTCACAAAGCATGTGAAGAGCGTTACCAGAGGCAATAATGCCGTTACCACACAGATCTCATGGAAGCTGGCCATATAGTGTATGGCCATTGGTTGTTGTTCCTGCTGTTTTGAGCTAATCGTTGTTTCCTGCTCAACTTCTCCATCATTCTTACGTTGTTGTTGCTGCTGTTGCTGCTGCTGTTGTTGTTGTTGCTGTGAAAAGAGAAATCAATCAGACAGTTTTAATACAATTACGAGCTGAACTAAAAAGCATTCAATTCAATTTGATTTAATTCGTTTGGATTCGTTTTAATCCAAATCCGTTGGGTTTCAACTGGGCGCTTACCTCGCTTTTATTAACGGAACACTCGAACACTTGTTCATGTTGAGTTTTGGATGGTTAGGTGTGCACAACAACAAAAAGCACTATAATAAAAATAATATAAGAAAAATAATAATAAATTCGATATGTAAGAAAATAATAAATATCAATTAAATATTGTTAATCAAAATGAAATTAATTTTTTGATTATTTATATTGCATAAAAAATATTACAAATTAATATCACATAAGCTGTGCTTCTAAAATTAAAGGAAATTCATAAAAGCAACTAGTTGCAATATTATGAAAGGAATTCCAGTTTCGGAAAACTGATGAAATTAACAATGATATAAATCTATTTAAAAATCATATTTGCGATTCGTGCATTAAACTAATGGAGGGAAACGACACAAAAACAATAAGAAAACTAAACTCCTTTCCCTCGAGAGAGATTTTGTGAGAAACTAAGCACAAGCGTTTAATTTTACCCCGTAATCTATAAAAGTTTTAATGGGGTATGAATTTATAAGAATATAAATTATGTATTTATCAGCCAAGTATGAACTCCATTTAGTTGTTTTTATTAATTTATTTGTTATTTTGTCTTGTGAAATTATATAAACTTTAAGCCCGACTAAGGGGTATCTTATCTTATATGTAAATAGATAAAAACGCTTTGACATAATGTATATAAAAAGCAGAACTCAAAGATATTTGGCATTAGAAGACGGCTACAGGGTATGCTCGTAGTCGAGCACTCTCAACTACAACGCATTAGCAGCTTTAATTAGTGTTTACATCATAAATAGTACAACAATTCTAATTGTGTAATCAACAACAATTTAGTAGTAGTAGTAGTACTGGAAAATCTAACGAATCGTGACTTTTGAATAAACAAAAAACCTTGAACTACAAAATGTACACAAATGTATGCAATAATAAATAGTTGCTAAATTTAGCTGTTTGATGTTATAAATCCACTAAAATATAGGAGACGAAACGTGATTTTCTTTTCTTTTTTTGTTTGCCTATTAAATGCATTGTTATTACGTGATGTTAAACTACGATTTAAGAAGCTGTTTGCATATAAATCAATGTATAAGCTCCAATTTAATCCAAGTAGGATTTATTTATAATTAAAAACGTAAATTCAATTTTGGCATTTGAGGAAGCCTTGAGCCTTGAGGCCGAAAGGATTAATGGCCAAAAATAGGCGTTAGCAAGTGTGTGTGGTGTGGTGTGGAACGTGGGCGGTAGGTGGAACGTGGGAGGTAAGAGGTCGGAGGTGGAACGTGGAAGACGTAGGCGGATGTGTGTGACCCTGACGTAATCGGAGCGCAAACTGCGCGACGTTCCTCGACCAAATTAATTAGCACAAAATTAATGAGAGAAGTTTTGCTGGGAATCAGAAATGAAATTGAATATGCTTGCGATTAAATCAGGACAGGAAGGCAGGAAGTGATGCCGTTAGTGGAATAGTATGTGTGTGAGTTGAGAAAGCACCTCTGAGAGCATGGTGAGAGCAGGAGAGATATACAAGGACACACACACACACACAGGAAGAAGCAGCAATAGCTGCAAAAAGAGGTTAACAATTAAAAACAAATGGTAAACAAAATGGTTAGCTTAATGACAAATGCCGTAATATGTATATGTGTGTGTGTTTAAGAAAAGCAGGAAGACGCATCACGCACGTGAGAATGGGGGCGGAAAGAGGTCAAAGTGTGAGGGACACAAGTGGGCGGCATGCGCATGGAAAGCAGGAAAGAGATGGTGAGCTGGAGAGGGTGGTGCGATGCATGAGGTATTATTGGCACGTTTGCTCTACAAACGGAAAATTACAATGGCAAAAAAAGGCACACACAAAAACAAAATTGGCTTGCAAATAACAATTGCCCAACTTGTGACGTCTGCGGTTATGTTCTTGACTGGGCAGGGATGGGGGAGGTCAATAAGCGTGCGCTGTCATTCGAGTTATATAATGGGCTACAAAAAGATAAAGCACCAAAACTGTTTGAAAAATTATATCCAAGCGTACACTAGAAAAACGAATTCCTTGGTTACACACACACATAGGCACACGAACGTTTCACAGGCGCGGGCACTTATTCGCGCACACACACACACATACACAAAACTCACCGTTGGACCGCTGGAGTCGCCGCTGGAGTTGTTGCTGGAATGGGATACGGAAGCTGTAGCTAAAGTTGACGCCGCCATTGACGCGACGCTTTCTGACGATGTTCCCGCTGCCGCTGGCGATGGCATTGTTGTAGTTGTTGTTTTCTTAGACAGAGAGAGAGAGAGTGATTAGTAGTAAAGTTGCCATATAAATCATTTATCAGAATATCGATATACTCGTGATGAGAAGAGCTGCCATATAATTGAAATATCAGAGTATCGATATACTAAATTGCTTGTTTCGGGTAGAAAAAAGCTAAAATGTATGAGAGTGTTCAGTTTGGTTAGCGCCGCCACTGGTCACATTGGGAACTACAAGGCGCCGCCACTGGTCACATAAAAATGTGGGTGGCGCCACCTTTTGTCTGTTTTGAGATGCATAAAACGACACCTCTGGTTTTCTTTTAAAAGCGCAAAAATCAATCGAATTAAGGCGCCATCTACTAATGCGCCACCTAAGGTTTTGTTTTTAAAGTGCAAACAATCTATCGAGAATCGATGTTGAAGAATCATCGATGCTAATATTTTAGAGAAATCATCGATTCAACAAGTGCAATTTTATATCCAAGAAATCAAAACAAAAATTCCATAACTTGCAAGCAAATCAATTAAAACTCAATGAATCAACGCGCAATTCCATCATTGCTTGCAAAGCTATAAAAGCGGACGTCGACATAGCGAACGTATAGAAAACATATTGCTCGAGAGAGTGAGAAAGAGAGATAGAGAGAAGGAAAGATAGAGAGTGATAGTGATTTATGCATGTTTTTCTTTTGTTTATAAAATTGAAAAGTGAAAACGATGAGTTGCTTTAGTGCAATGAATACCCCCCTATTGGGGGAAATGGAGCAAACAATTTGTATGTTAGAGCGTGGCACAATTGTAACGAAATTATATGGGAAACAACGACGCCCCGATCGCCGACACCTCATGCTAATCAGAGAAACCCGTCAGCTGTTATGGTCAACAGTTGCGGCACACACACGCACAGATTATGAGGGAACGATACAGTTACGGGAAATACGTGAGATTCGAGTTGGAAAAAACTCAAAGGAATTTCGACTTCATGCCGATGATTGTCAACGTTTTGAGAGCAGTAAATGTTTCGTTATTATGTATGGAAATAGTTTTAAACTCAAGAGTTTCTCGATTGTTGCCCTCTCCGAGATCGAGGCGGATAATTGGGTACGAGGATTACGATATATGGTTAAAGATACAATTAATGCACCATATCCCTTACAAATCGATCGATGGCTACGACGTGAATATTATTCGTTTGAGAATTGCAATTCGCATTTAACAAAATCCGATCAGAGCACTCAGGTGACCATTAAGGATTTTAAGACATTCTTGGCCAGCGTTAGCTGTAAAATGAGTACCAGCAAATTTATGGAATGTTTTACGGATGATATTCGACGTAAACATGATCTCAAATTTGATGATTTCTCGCGTTTATATCAGAAACTCTCATTGCCCGCGAATTTTATGAATATTCTCGGTCAGACGACGGAGTTTGCATATTCGGAGGATCAGAAGATACTGCGACCAATTGATTTGAAACGATTTTTGGAAACCGAACAGCATGATTATAATGTTGGTGAACTACAAAACATATCCAGTTTTATGCGTGATTTTGTCCAGGATGTGGAACGAGATGTTCAGGAACCGTTTTTGACCATCTCGGAGTTTGTGGACTATCTGTTTTCGAAACAAAACGATCTTTGGGATGCCAAATATGATACCGTATTTATGGACATGAATCAACCGTTATCCTCGTATTGGATCGCCTCATCCCACAACACATATCTAACGGGCGATCAGTTTTCCAGTGAATCCTCCTGTGAGGCATATGCTCGTGCCTTACGGATGGGTTGCCGCTGCATCGAATTGGACTGCTGGAATGGTCCCGATAATTTACCTTATATATTCCATGGTCACACAATGACATCCAAAATTAAATTCATGGATGTAATTAAAACAATCAAGGATCATGCATTCACAACATCCGAATATCCAGTAATCCTATCGATCGAACAGAATTGCTCCTTGGAACAACAACGCAATATGGCACATGCTCTAATTGAGGTAATTATTTTAAAGAGTTTCTTACAAGAAATATTTACAGGATACACTTAGTTACACTTAAAGAGTTTTTCGTTTATCTACATATCTTCTCTCATCTTTGCAGGTTTTTGGGGACATGCTCTTAACGCAACCCTGCGATCGCAACGAGTTGCATTTGCCATCGCCGAATCAGTTGCGTCGCAAGATCATCTTGAAGCACAAAAAGTTACCACAATTCGATGAAAATGTTGGGGCTATCACTTTACCCACTGGTGGTGGGATCAATAATGGAACAATTGCATCGATCAATCATCGATCATCGCTTGGCGGCGCTACAGATGATAGCGAAAATATGCAAAAGATCTTGAAAAAGGGATTGTTATACTTTAAGGATCCCGTCGATAAGTCATGGAACCTCTATCAGTTTGTTCTCACGCAACAGGAATTGATCTATACATCGGAAATCAATGAGAGTCGTAATGGAAATTCCGAGGATGATGATTTTGGACTCTCGGCGTGCACATTAAATAGTAACATGCAGCAGAAACAAAAGGATACATCGGCAAATGATGAGCTTCATTTTGGCGAGAATTGGTTTCATGGTAAACTCGAAGGTAAGTTCAAGAGATCTTTCCAATATTATAATATATACCATTTTAACATATTTGTTATGTTTCATCAGGTGGCCGACAAGAAGCAGATCAACTTTTAGAGACCTACAAACATCTTGGGGATGGGACATTCTTGGTACGCGAATCTGCCACATTTGTTGGAGATTATAGTTTATCATTTTGGCGACGCAATCGCCCCAATCATTGTCGGATCAAGCTAAAGCATGAAAATGGTTCCATTAAGTATTATCTGGTTGAGAATTTCGTCTTTGATTCGTTGTATTCGCTAATTGTGTATTATCGCAAGAATATGTTGCGCAGCTCGGAATTTTCCATCATCCTAAAGGAGCCAGTGCCGCAACCAAAGAAACACGAAAGCCAGGATTGGTTTCATCCAAATACAACCAAAGAGCAGGCGGAACAAGGACTTCTTAAGCTGGATATTGGTTCATTTCTTGTACGGCCATCGGTGCAAAGTGTCAATGCCTTTGTCATATCATTCACAATCAATCGAAAGATTAAACACTGTCGGATCATGCAGGAGGGACGTCTTTATGCCATTGATACAATGCAGTTTGAGTCATTAGTTTCGCTTATACATTATTATATGAGAAATCCCTTGTATCGCAATGTGAAGCTGGTGCATCCCGTTTCCCAGGATCTGCTGCGACAGACTCTCATCGAGAATGCGCAACTTCATAACGAGCATGGCAGTGATACGAACGGTGCTTCCAACTATATGGGATCCAATCTGGAGGAGTATGTCACCTGCAAGGCCCTATATAGCTATAAGGCTGACAAACCCGATGAGCTATCGTTTCCCAAGCATGCCATTATTACAAATGTCCAAAGAAATAACTCCATGTGGTGGAAGGGAGATTACGGTGGCATGATCCAACATCATTTGCCGGCCAACTATGTCAAGGTAAGCTCAATTCAAATAGCAAAAATACTATATACGAATATACAAAAAAGAGAAAGATTGGAATAGTCTTCGTTTCCCTTATCAACTATAAACATTTAAATACAAACTTACATACACTCATAATTGAGAATCTCTTTAAATGAACAAGAAGTCAAATTATAACATAGGTATTTGCTTATCAACTCTTTGAATCGAGTCTTAAATTGACCTAAAAACTGACATTTCGAAGCTTTATCAAAAAAAGGGAAACAACATACTTATGAATATAAAAAAAGAAAAAGAAGACCCTTATCAAGGTATATACTTAAAAGATAAATGTTAAACTGAATTGTCAGCTCAAATCCCTTGGTATAAGAATGATATACTAGTAAAGAAACAGATGAGTTTATATTTCAGCTCAAAACAGTTTTCGATTTTTTACTTGATGAAAGACAGACAAATATAATACGACCTGTAAAGTTGTCAGCCCCAAAGGTTTCCCGACTTCAGACTTGCATAGCTTTCTCAAATCTAAACCGATTTTCGATGATTTGGTTTATAAATTGATTTTACAAATTTGCATAGTTACAGATTCGCTCTGATAACTGATACAAATGTTAGATACTATCTTTTTATAATTGTTTAAATATACATATAGTAATATTGATTATCTTCTCTCTCTTTTATAACTAAGGTCATTGATTCGGCATCGGAGGATTACAATTCGGTGAACGAGGAAGGCAACGACGGACGCACCGATTCAATTGAAATTTATGGAGCCGTCGCATCCCTCTTTGAATCAAATGAACCGGGAATCATAATAAAGCTGCAGATACAAACGCCGACAATGCAGAATCCATTCATAATTGGATTTGATATACAAGAGACGGCATACGAATGGATTAAGGCTATACAGGATGCGGCATTGATTGCCAGCCAGTTGGCAACGGAGCGTCGAAAGAAGGAGCGTACGGCACGGGTTGCCAAAGAGATGTCCGATTTGATCATCTATTTCCGGAGTGTACCGTTTCGTGATCATTCATGGAGCTTTCAGGAAATGTCCAGTTTTCCAGAAACGAAAGCGGAAAAGCAATTTATCCAACAGAATATGCCGCTTTTCTTATCCTATCATCGCAATCAAATAAGTCGCGTTTATCCAAAGGGACAACGTTTGGACTCATCCAACTTTAATCCGGTTCCATTTTGGAATATCGGCTCGCAGATGATAGCGCTCAATTATCAAACTGGGGACAAGGCAATGCAATTGAATCAAGCCAAGTTTAGGAATAATGGTCAATGTGGTTATATATTGAAGCCATCGTTTATGAGATTCGATAGTTTCAATCCAAATAATCCATTATCGGAAGGACTCAATGAGATTAAGATTAGTATGCGCATTATTGCGGCACGACATTTATTCCGTGGTGGCAAATCGAATAATCCACAGATTGTCGTTGAGATTGTTGGTGCTAGCTTTGATAGCGGCATCAAATATCGTACCAAAGTGAATGAGAATGGATTCAATCCGATTTGGAATGAATCCTTTGAGTTTACTGTCCACAATCCGCAATTTGCTTTGCTACGTTTCGAGGTGCAGGATGAGGATATGTTTGCCGAAACCCATTTCAATGCTCAGGCCTGTTATCCATTGTCCTGTATTCGTCAAGGATATCGCAGTGTTATTTTGCGCAACAAATTCAGCGAGGATCTGGAATTATCCTCACTATTAGTCAACATTGAGATGATCACAACAAGGACATCAACTACTTGAGGTCCAAGAACGTTTCGTGGGTCCCAAAAATACAAAGTATTCTAATCTGAAGATTGAAAAACAACACAAAAACACATACATATCCCCCTCAACATCCCCTCACCTATCTATACTTTAATCCTGATGTTAAACTAACAGTTAGCAGTCACTTTAACATGCAGTTAAAGTCGCTTTTATGATTTCTCGTCTTCATGTTAGCTAATCTGGCCAGACACCTTTTAAAACAGTGTTGGTAAACAAGAAATGAATGTGTATTGTAGTTGTATTACTGTATATTGTTTATCTTCATGTTAGCTCCAACATTTAATAGACACAGAGTTGCCACCTGTGTTGATAAAACGTCAATTACTGTGCATTCTATAAACTGCCAACTTATGGCCGCCTTTATCATGAGATTTAAGTAGAAATTGCATTTAATTGTAGATTCTTAAGCTCAAGTTTTGAACAAATTCAAATTGCGACCTATAATAATCGCATTCCATTCAAAAACAGTTACTACAACTACGTTTACACGTAGAAGCATTCATGAATGGAGCCTGGCATTTACAGTCAGTCAAGTTTCGTGTGTTAATCGAATTCATGAAATGCTATTTATACACATATTTGTGAAAACATTGTGAACCAAGTATCCGATTACAAATTTGAATGCAATTCGTATCACGTGTACAATTGAATGGTTCACCTGCCTTACTTACAAATCCTAAGCATCCTAAGAAATACCTGAAGCCTTTTAACCTAAATCTAATTATTTATTCGACTTTTCACTAGTATTTAATGTTGAAATTGTGTTTGATTTGAATGCAATCCATTTATGTATGTTTTATTTAGGAAAAGCAAAAACTATTATTTATCACAACTAGACAATTACACATATACATATAGTACTATTGTATTTTCCATATATGTATTTTTCTTCTTTCTATAATATTGTGAGATCGTGTATTTCATGGCATGAACATGATAACGCAAATTCCATAACGAAAAAAACATTTATTAAATGTAGTTAAAATGATCAAAAATGCAAAATGAGCTAAATAACAATATCAAGCAAAATTTGAACTTTCTGTTGTTTGTAAGATATAAATAACAAAATCTCTCCTAATTTCAGCCTCGGCAATTACGGCAGAGTTATAATAGATATACTATATACATATCTTTAGATGTATTAATAATGTTATAAATGTTTTATTCACATTGTGTAAATATATATAAATATATTCTACTATATAAAGAATACTGCTTGTGGATTCTATTGGAGGCATATAGCCAAATAACACAATTAATTCTTGATCAATATTTGTTCCCCAAAATAGAATAAACAATTTAGTGTGCTTGTGTATTTTGGATAAAAGTCATGAATTGTTATATTTTATTATGTGATTGTTTTTGTTTTTCTTTTCTTCTCTTTTCGTTTCGTTTATTATTATTATTATATTTTGTTTTGTTTTGTTTCATTTGTTGTTTTTTTTTTTATATATATATGTATATTATATTGGACAAATTGGTGAATGTGTGAAATACGTAGAAACTTGATCTAAAATTCGCGTCTATGATATTTGTCCGGATCGAAATATGATGTAACCACAACGCGATCGCTGAACTTACGGCCAGTCAATGCCTGTTGTGCCTTTTGACAATCGAGTACGGAGTTAAATTCGACAAATACTTTGCCGCAACCAGGAACTTCCACGCCCTCAATTGGCCGTGGTATCTCAACGCTGCGTACGACACCATATTTTGTGCACTCCTCCTTAATATCCTCCAATATATCCTCATATTCCTCCTCATCGCGCAGCTCATCGGGCGTTACCATGTTAAGCAGACATAGCACCTCAGTTGGTGGACCCGAAGTAACAACTGTCGATAATCCTGGCACTTGCAACATCACCGATTGACTTGTATTTGCCGCATTCTGTGCATTTTTTGCCCCAACACTGGCACGTTGCACGATCAGTTTCTTGTCACCCAGTTGCATGCCATTCAATCCAGCAATTGACTGTGAAAATACACACACACATCATTATGAATGAGATGGCAATAACATTGATGTGTGATAGAGAGGTCAACTTACCTGATCCGTAATGCTTAGATCAACATATTCACAAAAGGCATAGCCTTTACTCAACCCAGTTGCAGCGTCCTTAACCAAATTGAAGGCTCTTAGCTTGCCAAAAGAGAGCAACAATTCTTTCACCTGCAGAAAAGTCAAGAATATTGGATTAGAGTCATGACCCCTTTGGGTCATGGGGTTTTCTTTCTGGGTGTTTCCCAATCCTTGTAATCCTCACAAGTCACACTTTCAATTCGAAATATATAATGTCGATTCATTTCGAATCTCACTTGTGTAATTTTACTATACATTTTCGACACAAAACAAATAGATATGTAAACTTTGATAGTATGAAATTTAAATCCTAATTTAGGACTCTACAAAGTGCTCTCTAAGAGGTTAAACTGAATGAAAATTAAAGTTAGAGTAATTGGAATATTCTATTAATTGAACAAACTTAATTTATCATCACTACCAATAACTATATTCAAATATCAATAAACCAGATCTTTCCCAATGATATACCTATTTTTCTAAAAGATTCCAGAATAAAGACAACGAATAATGTGATCTTTATGAAGGTCTTGCTGCTTACCTGCTCCTCGTTTAAATAGTTGGGCAGACCTCCAATAAATATTTTATGTGGCGAATCGGGCACCACCGTTGAGATGACTCCACTGGACACTGCTCCATAATCAATTTGTATAAAAACATATACGATAATATTAATTCTATCAAGGTGATGACAATGTTGGGTCCCTTTTTTTGGGTAACTTACCAACTGCTGGCTTAACAGCCGGCGTATCTGTAATTCCGGGCATTGGCTGATAATCGTGTGGTCGCCTAATTTTAAGATCTTGTCCTTTCAAATTGATGCCATCAAAGGCCATTGCCTGGGTGGTCTCATCAATCGATCTGAACTCGAGGAAAGCAAAATTCTTGTCCAAATTAATTTGACATGCCAATACGGGGCTGCCGGCGGCTTGTGCTAAACCAACTAAATGCATTTGTTGATTGAAAAACTCCATCATTTCCTCCTCAGTGACACCGAACGGAATGTTGCCCACATATAAACGACGGGCCTGACGTGTTATTGTTGATCCCACAACGGGCACTGCCGTTTGCGGCGTATCTGGGACGACGCTGGCCGGGATTTGTCCCGATGCTTGCATCGCTTTGTACTGCATGGGTGTGATGTGCTCAAATCCCGGTGGTGGCACATCCCAATACAATGATGGCTTACGCCGTGAATTGCGATGATGGCGGCGATCCCTGGAACGATCACGATGCCTGTCACGAGACCGGGAACGATGACGACGCCTATCACGGTCACGATCACGATCTGTTGATCATATAAAACAAAACAAAAATAACAAGAAATCAGTAGAGTTTATAAAATTATTAATGAAAATAACAAAAACAACACAACTAGTGACTAGCGAGGTCTGTGTAATTTATTTCCAATGTTTTGTGAGCTGTGTAAAATAATTCTTGAAGGTACTGTACATGTGACTACAAATGTTTACATACATAATATATGTACATATATTCATATTCGCCGGTTTTAATTCAATATGCTTTAATATACATACATATGTATGTAAATAATATGTTTGTACACTTATGTGTGGTTAGCACACGTATGTATATGGAAGCAAACACACACACACATGCATCATACATAGCAAAAACTACCCAATCACAATACGCAATGCGGTTATTTTGGTGGGAAAAAAAAAAGAATGCATACATATATCGTTTGTATGTCGCCTAGTATTAAGTGTTAATCGTATATCAAATTGTAATTTAAGCCTAAGGCAAACAATCAATTCACAAATTTGCATTATGTATGGATGAATGTTCATATGTATGAAACACAATATGTCTGCCGGTGTGTGCATAGAAAAGAAAATATCTGAATGTATGAAAAAATAATATTGGTATGCATATTAATTCATTTTAATAACGCTTGCTGGTACAAAATAATTTAGTGCAGTCTAAATTTGCAAGCATTTAATACGTTCATCTATTCTATTTATGTAAACTTATGTACATAAAGTACATGCATACATATGTACATGCATGTGTAAATTGTCCGAAGCCCGAACTATTGTATGTATGCGTGCGGGTGTGTGTGTGTGCACCCATACGTATTTGTGATTTTGATTTTCTAATGCTTTAACTTACCATCATATCCCATGTTTGATATTTATATAAATATCTTTTTACACGACAAAATTTTTAACTATTTAACAAAAGCCGATGAAATATGTATCCCTATAAAATGCGAATGTGTATGTCAATAAATATCTGCGAAACGACATAAAAACAGAACACGTGAAAAACCATGGAATATTGGAATGAAACACAAACACGCAACAAGGTTGCATTCACTATCGTTTTTAGTTAATATATATCGATTAATATATCGATTTATAAGTATTGTCAAATATTTTTGTTTTGTTTTGCATTTGTGATTCTTACGAAATCATGAGCATTAAGATATTTTTACCTGCTAGTTACTTTTATTTGAAACGCCCCTGCAGTTTATACGGACAATTGCACATTAGCGATGATAATGTTGTGGTATACTATGTGGTTGAAGTTGATAGCAACTATAAATCGGAATTGGATTCGGAATCGTGTAATATGCGTTACTTGGGTGCAATCCGATGCTGTGACTCCTATGCCGACAGCAATTACTGCAGTGCACATGATATGATGTTATGTTTTACCTACAATAATGAGTCCCCGAACATTTCGCTTATGTTTACTGGAATCACGCCCGAAAATCTCAAACAAATAAAGCTAATACTTTACGATAAACAAGTAGTACGTAGTTTGGTTATTAAAGGATATAACACCCTTAACCATTGGACAAGAGAGAGTCACCATATAAACGATGATTGCGATTTCTATATGTTGGCTCGATTGGTTCAACCGGATCCACAAGATTTCCGTAGTAAATCCGACAATCTCTGGTTCTATGGAAGTCAGCCATTGTGTTTGCTCGCAAATGTTCCCATGCAACTGTTTAAATATATTGTTGGGAATGCCTTTGTAAACAGTATGATAGCCCATACTGTTATCTTTAAACATTATAAGGAATGGCAAATCATATACGCAGCAGGGTAAGATGAAATTCCAATTGTAACATATGTACATATTTTAATAGTTTCTTTCTTTAGTTCTAGGCTAACCAATATTATGATAGATCGAGCATTGGGGATTCTATTGATGTTGATGTTATTTACGCTTGCTTCTCATCCAGGCGATTATCTCATTCAAACCTCCCACGTAAGCTTAACGACTCAGTAAAGTTTAATATATTAAATCATTTTTATTTTCAGATCATTATCAGCCAGCTGTATAGCCTTCTGAAGGTTTTAGAAGGAAGTCCCATCGGTCTGAAGCTTAACATACATCTGAACAATTTCTTTCTTGATTGCTTTAAGTATCATATTGAATTGTGGTCCACATTTTTGGGTATGCCACAAATTCTTATTTGTTTTTCTATAGTTTAATAATATTTTCTTTCTAGATTTGATTGAACCTATTGTTCGGCAAGTCTTTCTAGCGATTGGAGCATTTGGATGCTTGGGATTTACTTTTCAAATCGCCTTGCTAGCTGATTTAATATCAATTGTTGGCTTGCATGCTCATTGCTTTTACGTTTATACCAAAGTGTAAGAACTTAAGTCTAAATCAAACCTAGTCGAAAATAATTGACGACTTTCCTATGTAGATTAAACAATGTGGGAGTAAAAGGACTAACTGTGTTATGGCAAGTCGTACGAGGCAATCGTTATAATATCTTAAGAAGTAAGTAACAAATTTTGAATTGATTTATGTAAGTACTTGAATCATTTATTTAAATATATATTTTTACCTTTTCAGATAGAATCGAAGCCCATAACTATATGAATCGCCAGCTATATCTTGCAACAATATTTTTCTCTGCCATATTATTCTTGTTTCCCACAACTCTTGTCTACTACGTTGTCTTTGCAACGGTAAGTTTATTAACATACTTCTATATCAGAATATTTTAATAACACTACAACCATTTTATTTATTTAGTTAAAAGCGCTCACCTTTGCAACATTGGCTATTTTGGAATTTTTTCGACGCAAGATATTAAATTTTCCCATAGAAATGTTTCTAAAATGTGTTAAAAAGGGATTTAATGAAATCGGTATGTACACTTAATATCTTTGAATGCTAAATATTTAATACTCTCTATTTTCAACATAGACTGCATACGTGTGATCGACATTCCACTTCAAAAACAATTATTTTTCAACCATCGAAATTCTAACATATTAATATTTGTGTATAAACTCCAAGTTTAAGGCAGTTAACAAAATTGTGTATATTGCTTTTAAT
Organism: Drosophila testacea; assembly: GCA_035043265.1. NCBI lineage: Eukaryota > Metazoa > Arthropoda > Insecta > Diptera > Drosophilidae > Drosophila > Drosophila testacea. The sequence continues at coordinate 18,262 of JAWNND010000087.1, read as the reverse complement.
TCCTGTTATCTGTGATTTAATTAAAATCGACATTTCTTGAGAATGTACAAAAAAGTCTTTCGCATTTAATTCGGTATTTTTGAAATTGATATAAAAATTGACGAAGTGTATCGGTTTCCTGTGAAATCGTGTTTCATTCCTGTCGTTTTGGTTACGTCAAACGATAAATGTCTCAGTGCGTCCCAATATCGTCAACAAAGAATCGATATATCGATAACTAAAAGCATCCCTGCAATGAGTATTTAACAAGAAGAGTGGAATTGACTGGCTAACAGAATTGGCTTGCGGCTATGCCGCGTCAAATGTAGATTTAACAGTTCCATGTTAATGAATTCTGTTAGTTAACAGAGATCAGACGCATGCTTTGCGTTTTTGTTTTGATTTGTGCTTTGCTTGGTGTGTACTCTGTGCACTCAGAGGCAGCGTCTGGCGGATGACCAATAATGCGCCGTTGCCACATTTCGTGTCATGTTGTTGTTGTTACAAGTCTGAACTTTGCCTATTTCAAAGTTGATTCGAAGCAATGCCCTCAGCCTGCGTTTACCCTACTCTAATCGGGTGTTATGTGCGAGTAAAGTGAAATGACATAATATTAAGTAAATGCGTGCAATATTTGATTTAATTAATTTTTAACAATATTATTATTATATAAAAAAATATTTAATTTAATTGTATATATTATTTGATTTACTAATGCTGCATATAAACCATTGAATTAGTCTCTAAATTCTAATAATATAAAATATTTTGATTAGTTACAAATTGATATACATATAATAAGAATTCATAGTATATATATATCATACTGCTTAAAATAATGTTCTAGAAAAATTATAAATATATTTTAAAAAGGGTATCTGTTGTCGAGTCAGGTGTCGGCAATGTCGAGATGCAGGCAGAATCGTAGCGAGCTCATACACATTCATCTGTGTGTGACCAGGAATCAAAGCACAAAGAAAAAAGACTAACAAACCAAAGGGCAAAGCAAAATATTAACACTCACACATGTTTAAAATCACACAGATGGCTTAAAATTCATCTGTGTGTATGAGCTCGCGACGATTCTGCCTGCTACTCGACATTGCCGATAACTCACCCTACTACAGATACCCTTTTTATATTGATAATAAAATATTTATAATTTTTCTATAACATTAATTAAAGCAGTATAATAATTATTATTAATTATTATTATTTTTTAATTTGTAACTATTTAACTACATTTTTATTTCAAAAATTTAGTGGCTAATGCAATTGTTTATATGCAGCATTAGGAAATCAAATAATATATTAAATTAAATATAATATTATTTTATATAATAATAATATTGTTAAAAATTAATTAAATCAAATATTGCACGCATTTACTTAATATTATGTCATTTCACTTTACTCGCACATAGCACCCGATCAGCGTAGGGTAAACGCAGGCTGAGGGCATTGCTTCGAATCAACTTTGAAATAGGCAAAGTTCAGATTTGTAACAACAACAACATAATTGATGAGTGTGGCAACTTTTCATCATACGTTCTGTAGGTACACACAAAGCAAAACAAGAAACCAAAACAAAAAACCGCAAAGCGGCCATCGAAGTTTGGCGCGTCACAGGCTTTTAACATTATTCTGTTAGATTCTGTCTATACCCACTTTTACACGCCAAACTCCACTGCCTCTGTTATTTAACAGCCGTCATTTCTCCTCTTCATGTTAAATACTCATTGGCATCCCTGACAGATATAGAACTGTTTCAATTCTACTTCTCGTTCATTTTATTACGCTTCAGTTTTCTGAGGGAACTGAACGGGTTGTGTAATAAGAAGTTTGGATTTTATAAATATCTCTGTAAAATTTGTTATGGAAAATTCGGTCAAGATGGAAATATCTGGGAATACAGCATCTATGCCACAACGTCCACCTAGAGCCAACAATCTGCCGAATAAAAATCTTGGCAAACACGTCCAGCAAAAGCAAATCGATAGCTCTGACGGTGGCCCGGCTGAGAAGAGACAACGCTTCGGAGGCCCTAACAATCAGAATGGCGGTGGTGGAGGTGGAGGCGGCCCGAATCAAAATAAGAATTTTGGCAAACAAGGCCGGATTTGGTGGTGGCGGAGGTGGAGGCGGTGGCGGCGGTAATCGCAACCGCAACCGTGGCGGCAACCAAAATAGGTCGAATTTTCAAAATCAGAATAATGTAAACGTAAGTACATACAAAAGCACCCATTGAGACTTTATATATGTATGTATGTACATGAAAAAGACAACGATTATTTCTGCTCAAGGCAGTTTTTTATAACCATATTTCATTTAATTACGGTATGCATGAGATAAATCAATTTTTACAGTTTGTTTGTGTCAACTGTAAAAGTGAGTGCATGGGTGCGGGTGTGTACATGCATGTGTGTGTGTATACATACAGCACATGCGTATATGTGTGTTCGTCTCGACTTGAAAATTATAGGTTGTTCCCATGACAGCACATTCGAATGTTTAGTTCAGCCTGTACAAATTGCCTTAAGGCCTGAATGTTCCGTTCGCCAACATTCATGCCGAATGTAGACACCCATTCAATAGTTTTCAAATAACAATCTAGCGTTTCACATTCGCTCGTGGGCAGACAAAGTAAATGTGACCGAATGTGGCGAATGTTTGTGCTCGTGGAAAATCCCTATTAATTGAATCAATTACAACAATGGCGGTCAATGCAATGCATATTTTTGATGATGCTTTTGTGTGTATAAAAATTCTTTCTAAATTAATAACGTGACATTTCTAATTGAAAGATACTAGGAATTTTTTACTTTTCGGAGATATGTATATGTACATGCGCATGTACATATGAATATTTGTTTGTATTCCATTTCCTGCAAAAATAAAGTTGCATTCAAGGAAATAGGCTTTTAAAATCGATTTTCAAGGTTCATTTGAGGTACTTATTATGTGTACAATATTTGATTTGATTTTTAGTTTTAATTTTGTGTTCGTTGAACTTGCTGCAAATATTTTTTCAGCACAAACTCATATACTAATACACACACACACATGCACAGAGCTGTACGCATGTATGCATTATGTACAGTATATTCGTGTTATGTTAACTGTCTCGCTCGCACCAATTGGCATTGAGCTAACGCAGCTTGTATTGTACGTACTGCTTCAATCCCAGTTTGCTTGGGTGTTGTGTGTGTGTGTATTTTTTTATAACCGGCAAATGATTTGTCCATATGGGAAAATTTTGGCAAATAAAATTCGTGCTTTTGTGGGAAAGGGGGTGGACATCTGTCAAATTGAAATGCATCTGTATGTATTCTATATATTTACATGCATATAAATGTCATTAACCTTCATTGTTTCTTATTTTTTGTTCTTTATTTGCTTTTTTGTTGTTGGCAAACTGAAAAGGTTTAAAAATGATTTTGTTAATCGCTCGCCATATTTAATGTGATTTTTTTTTTTATCTCGTATAAACATTTGCACTTCTGTTTGTGCAAACTCCGCAAAATTGTATCTCGAACAGTTGGCTGGGCATACCTGTTGTTTTTGGTTCTGGGTACGCAACGAAGAGAATATGCGATGGAGTGGGGATGTCGGTGGGCGGGGGATTCTGTGTTCACATACATGCAAACAGAATCCACAAATAAGTATTGCTAACAATATATAATTTTGTCATATTTTCTGATCAGCGTTAGACCTCTATTTAAATTTCGATCTTTAATTAAATTTGTGATACTTTGATAGTTTTGAAAAAATAATGTGTCGTTCATGAACAAGCGAGCAAAATGAACGGATTTAGTTCACGACTCTAAAATGAACGACTAAACTTGCTCAGCAAATTGAATTTAAAAGTATCCCTGTGGATATTGCTCTGATCTTTGTAGTTAATCCGAATTGCGTAGTGTAAATCAAATCACATTTATTTCTTTCTTTATATACTCACATGAAAAAAAAATATATATATAATACATAATACACACACATATATAGCAAAAGTCTAATGCAGTGGATGTACCAAAAGCGGACGGAGGAAGCATCAATGACAAATCTAATGAAGCTAACAACAATCCAACTCAAACCAATACAAATTCAGCTGCTCAGGCTCAAGCTCAGGCTCAAGCCCAGGCTATAGCACAGGCACAAGCACAGGCTCAAGCACAGGCTCAAGCTCAAGCTCAGGCTCAGGCTCAAGCTCAGGCTCAAAATCAAGGGTTTAGACCACGCGGTGGCATCGGCGGTCACGCTGGTGGTGGAGGTGGAGGTGGAGGAGGCGGTAATCTTGGTGGCGGCGGAGGCAATAATGGAGGAGGACGCGGCGATAGAAATCGCGGATCTCGCGGTGGTGGTGGCGGAGGAGGTGGCGGCGGTGGAGGTGGACAAAATTCTGGCGGTGGCAATAATTCTTTGCGTGGCGATGATTTCTTTATTGCCCAACGTTTGCGGAGCATTAGCGGTCCCACACATGAGCTACCACCGATTGAGGTTGCCCAAGAAACAAAGTTCTCGGGTCGTAATCGTCTCTATGTTGGCAATTTGACAAATGATATTACCGATGAGGAGTTGCGTGAAATGTTCAAGCCATATGGCGAAATAGGCGAAATCTTTTCAAATCTTGAAAAGAACTTCACATTCCTTAAGGTCGATCATCATATTAATGCCGAAAAGGCCAAACGTGCTCTTGACGGTTCTCTGCGAAAGGGACGACAATTGCGGGTCCGTTTTGCCCCAAATGCAACCATATTGCGTGTGAGCAATTTAACACCATTTGTATCAAATGAATTGCTTTACAAATCATTTGAAATCTTTGGACCCATTGAGAGGGCTAGCATTACGGTCGATGATCGTGGCAAGCATATGGGCGAGGGAACTGTTGAGTTTGCTAAAAAATCATCGGCAAGCGCCTGTCTTCGTTTGTGCAATGAGAAGTGCTTCTTTATAACGGCCTCGTTGCGTCCATGCTTGGTGGAGCCAATGGAGGTTAATGATGACAACGATGGATTACCAGAGAAGGCACTCAATAAGAAAATGCAAGAGTTTAACCAGGAGCGCAGCGTTGGTCCACGATTCGCCGATATGAATTCGTTTGAGCATGAATATGGCTCCAGATGGAAGCAATTGCATGATCTATTCAAAAGCAAACAAGATGCTCTCAAACGTGAGCTCAAAATGGAAGAAGAGAAGCTTGAAGCTCAAATGGAGTACGCTCGCTATGAGCAAGAAACAGAGCTTTTGCGCCAAGGTCAGTATAATCAGTGGGTAATACGAGTAACAATTCAAAAGAACATATTTAAAAAAAAAAACAAATTATAACTCTTCGGAGTTAGCCGAAGTTCTGTTTTTATTTTTTTTTTATCTATATACACAAATTTGTCTTATATAGTACCTTTACCCCTTATCCTAAACCCTGTTGATTAAATCAAATTTGATGGTCTCTAATCTATTTTCCCAAATCGATAGTATGAGAAACTATCGATAACACAGTAAAATTTCTACTTTAAATAAGCAACTTCTTTTCCACATTCGCAAGAAACTATCATTCCTGCTAGAGTTTGTTATCTTTATCTTGTGTCTGTTTTTCAGTCTATTTTGACGACAATATCTTTGACTTAACGATCAATAAATCTATCGTCCGATGCCTAATTAAGTTTATTTTGAGTCCCCAGCTAACATGGAATACATTCCAAATAAGTAGTGCTTATAAATTTACAATCAAAAGCACAAACCTCCTAGTATATAATAGCCGCTTTCCACGAGCCGTCATTCGGCTTCATTCAGTAAAGTCATTCGGGGCCTTATGGGAATTTGTACAGGCAGAATTTGTCATTCGATTCGAATGACAAAATTGTACTGAATGACGTCGAATGACAGTGCTCGTGGAAAGCGGCTATAAGTCAAACATGAATCCTTTCCTATCTTTGTGCTCATGAAATTTCGTATTCTTCGGGGAAAATGGGTTCACCTTGGTGATATTACTGCGGAAATATATGTATATGATAGACTCTCGACTTATTTAATGCATTGCAACTTAAATTTAATGAGGGTCGTTTATTTATCTTGCCAAAAACTTTACAGGGCAGATAGATAAGTTAATCTACCCTGTAAGGTTATCGGCAAGATGAACAAACGGTCTTGAATAATATTTCATAGACTAACTAGTATTTCTCTGATTATTGACTTTGAAAGTCGGTTTTTTGACGATTTTTATCTAAAAATGTGTCTAGGTCAATGTACAGATTTTTCAGTACATATCTTTTTTGTTGATATAACTTTTAAGTGCAAGAAATCAAGAGATTTCTGGAATGCGACGTACTAAAATTGTGGTTTTAAAGGCTTAACTATAGCCTCAAATATTTTGGCTGGGATTTGATTGATTATAATCAAGGAAATATTCGATAAACTTAGAAACTTAGTATTCTTTGGGATGATCAATGATCATATGGGTTTTATATATGATAGACATACATTTTTCATTGGGAGTACATACAATTTATATCAAATATATATATGTCTGTATGCTTAGGGATTAATGTTCCTTCATTATCGTAATAACTTGTACATTCTATGGATATACATATGCATACAATGTAAATATAATTTGAATTGGGGGAAAAACTGTTGAAGATTTGTTCGTGGGTTACCGTGGTGACTGGATTACCTGGTTCCTGGTTTCATCATTCAATATCATTAATTGGTCATTTGATCATTAATTGCATCTACTTCCTACTACTTTCCTATTTCGCATCTAATATTTGATTTGATTTTTTAGAATTAAGAAAACGCGAGTCCGACAATGAGCGCAAGAAAATGGAATGGGAACTGCGTGAAAAGCAGGCCGAGGAGATGCGCAAGCGTGAGGAGGAAACAATGCGCCGTCATCAGACCGAAATGCAGAGTCGCATGGTCCGTCAAGAGGAGGATATGCGTCGTCGCCAGCAGGAGAACACATTGTTCATGCAGGCCCAACAGTTGAATTCGCTGCTCGATCAGCAGGAAAGCTTTGGCGGCGGTGGCAATGGAGGTGGAGGTGGTGGTGGCAACGGCGGTGGTGGAGGCGGTGGCAACTCCAACTTTGATAACTTTGGAGGTGGTGGCAATAGCAACTCCCCATTCGAAGTTTTCAGAGGTAAATATCTCAAATAACATACTATTCTCGATGTTCTCGATTTTTTTTATAATTTCTTCACATGTTTGTATTAATTGCAGGCAATAATAATAACAACAATAACATGGGAGGTAATAATTCCGGACCCGGTCCCAACAATCAACAACAGGTACGTACATCCAAGTCCAGGTTCCCTTTTGGGTTGTGTAGCTAATACCAAAGGATACTCCCGAAAATATGCCCCGAAATGTGGCATTATCTCAATCTCACATCATCCGGTTCAATTTCATTTCAAAACCTATTAAAATTAAAAGGGTTCCACAAGGGGTACTACTGAAGTATACCGCTGGGGCGTTAGGCTCTTCACTTTAAATAAATCGGGGCTACAGAAAATGATCTTACTAAATAATTAAAGTCTGGGAATTGTTTAGAATCAGCAAAATGATAGCAAATTATCTTAAAGTACACACGATATTTGCATGTTGATTCACCAAATTTATACTAGGTTCTTTTTCGATTAGAATTTTTATTTAAATATCAATTTTCAATATCTCTTTAGGTTAGTTGATACAAACCTAACCTAAAAGTGTATAAAATGACTTGCAGAGTATTATAAGTAGATAAAGTCAAATGTTCAACTGAGACAACAGAGCGTTAAGCAGAACTTATTTCTTCCTTAACAGTATATTTAAACGGTATATGTAAATCTTGTGCTGGATTTTATGGATGGAAAAGCACAAAAGTCGCTGCATTCTGATTGTGAGATTCGAATCGAAGTTCCACTAAGTAATATATGTATTTATACATTCCAAATGCCAACGTTTCAAGTTAATAATGTAGTGAAGTTAATTAATCACAATGATTAACGTCTTTCACAATGTATATATATATATAGTATGTTTTTACATACTGTATATAGATAACACAAATGATTGTAGCTTTTATTTGTATTTGAAAGTTTAGTTGGATAATTAACGGATGCAATGTCTGTAAACTAAATGCGTGACTTGCGATTCTCTTTTATCTTTGGATCTATTTGAAGTATTTTTTTTAGTAACTATATCTATATATAGAGTTCAACAATGGGAAGAAGTAGTTTTTCGAATGGAATTTTACCTAGACTTTACCTAGCGTGCCACATGATATGGATATGGTGGGTGGATGTGTGGCATGTGGCAGATGCCATACTACAACATGTGGAATGATGTTATATTCCCTTCTTTAATTATGTCTTCTTCTTCTCTTTATTTTTTTTGATAATTATAACTTTTAAATTATGTCTAAATGGGGGTTTAATTACTTAATCTCTAAAACCAAAAACACTGAACTGAACGAATATATTGTAATTCTCCTTGCTCGAAATAGGATGGCTTCGCTCCATTTGAATTTGGGGTTAACAATATGAACCAAGGCGGCAATCAACGTGGAAATAATGGAGGCAATAATGTTCCATGGGGAAGACGTCGTTTTTAGATTTGATCCCGATATCAATCAAATGGACCACATAAAAAACAAATACATGCATACACATATATAAAAGCAAACATACATAATTGCAAATAAAAATACATATATATATATATATATATATATATATATATATATATATATGTTTCTATATCTATCTATATATGTGACGAGGCAAATCGAGGAATTTGCACTTGATTTTACGCTCGATTTTACAATTTAATTATTTGTATTTGTTCTCGTGAATGTCAATGAAAGTATATAAGACATTTAGACATGATAATTTTATGAATCGTACGTATTAACGCATTAAGTCAAATAAACAATATTATATAACCAATCTATTGATGCACCCAAAACAAAACTTCTAATACTATATACAAATAGATACTTATAGATATTATTTGATATAATTATTTCTCAAATATGTCATCATCAAGTCTTTTCAATAAAGAAAATTGTGGATATCATAATTGAATGGAAAACAAAATAAAAGTACAGAACTAGAAATGAATGAACTATTTAATATCGGAATATATCTCCCCATCTTTGTCTCTCTAACAACATCTTATAAATTTGTAATTTCATTTTTGCTCAACACTTCATTTATTTTTTATATTTGTGAAATTTTTTTTAATCCTTTTGTGAATTTTTTAAACTTATATCTTTATGGCTATTATGTAATCGAATCTTCTCAAAATAATATGGCGTGTATGTACAGTTGTGTTCAAAACATCAATGGTGAGTATGCATCAAGTTAATTGGGGAGAAAAGTGGGCTTATATTGGGAAAATCATACTTAATGTTTGGGTAAAATATTGGGATATTCAAATTGTTTGGGAAATAACTAGATCCTAGAGATCTATAAATGAATCTTATTACAGACTATGCTAATAGTTCTTGGAATTTGACAATTAAAGTGGAAACTATTGGGAAAAGGTTCTATAAAATGAACAATCTACTTATAAAGCTTAACTATACAGTCGCCTAATCCTTTGGATTGGACAATCTTACTGGGAACTTCTGGGAAAATGTTCTATATAATGAACAATCTATTAAGTATGCATATAATATTGATTCTTAATCTGAATCTGTGGTGATAACCCCATCTTGACAGCAAATGTATTTGCACTTTGGGTGTTATTTTCTAAACAAACAAGTTAATAGGACTATTTACCTACTATATAATTTTAATTGGGAAATGGGAGGGAGAGATTATTTTGTGTTGAATTTTTGGAATTGGGTAATATTTTCTATGTGACAAGTCTACAAAATGTTGTCCAGCTTAAGGCATATACAAAATTGGTATCATATTCATATATCAAGATGAAGATACCAAGTGGTATACGAATACCGATCTTATAACATAAATTTATATGGATATATATAATTAGCAAAAGGTATGTACGGTTCGCAATCCTCAATGTGCCTCAATTTGTCTCATGACATAATGCGGCGTGGTGTTCTATGAACGATATTACACAATAGATCTCCCAATTGTTATAATATATCCTTGCAGAGGTGAACTTGAAATGCATATTTTAGAATATTATTATTAATAAAATGGACTATAATGATTTTTTTTTTTTTATTAATAAAGTGATCTGGTCCATGTATTATCTGCAAAGGTTTACAATATTCGGACAGGCCGAATATAAATTATTCTCAATTGTTCAACATGTAGTTTTCTTTTTGCAGACATTTCACTTTACAGAATTAAATCGAATTGCTCTCGGAAATCGATTAAAAAAAATTATAAATCAAGTTTTATCAATTATTTTCTTTTGAAGAATCTTGAACCGATTTAGAACTGGTATTGTATACCTAAATATATTGTGTATCACCGCTATCCTTATTATTAATCTAAATACAATTTGTCTAAAGTGACTTTCATGTTTTTATATCAATGCAAATGCATGTGAATACATATCTATCTATATATGTGTGTGTGTGATTATGACATCTACTTTTGGATAACTTCCATTTATGAAGTCTTATTACGAATCACAATCACGTACTTGATACTTGAATTTCTTTCTATTTGTAAATTTTTGAAAAAGGTAACTTTATTTGAATTCTTTTAAGATTCGTTTTATTATTAAGCTTGTACAAATTTCCACTTCAATTGATTATATGGAGAATATAGTTTTTCCAATCAAGTTTTTATTGATTTCGGAACTGTTTAAATTGGACAATTGGACTCCCATGAGTTGCAAATTGAATAATGGCAATTTATTACAATATCATAAACAATTGTATTATAATGAAACATGGTTAATGATCCTGGTTTATTTTCCTATAATTGCATAGAAATCACACAGCGAGAAAGTTTCAAATCTGATAGTTACATTTAAATATTGTTTAAGTATTTTCTGTGTTAATCTATATGTATTCATGTACATATATACTATACATATGTACATATGTGTTGCATACAGTTAACTAATTTTTTCTCAATATGTTTTAAGATCTGATTAATGGAAGGGATTACAAATGAATATTTGTATTGTTTATTTTTTAAAAAGCGTTTTTGGGTACTCGATAAATGTAATTTTTAATTAGATGATGCTACAGGCATCGCATTTCTGGAGTTATTTTTACTTATAGTGAGAATATGTTAAGAAAACTCATTGTGATTCTTTTTAATTCTAAGTAATTTTCCTACAAATCAACTCAAATGTCAAGAATTTCAACTGCAACTGGTCATTTGAAATTTGTCTTTAAAATAATCCCTCAAAACTCCCAGTGTTTTTTATAGGCTCTAAGTTTCTAAAGTAAACAAGTTTTTAACTTAAGATTTATGTTAATCAACTGATGCTGAGGCTCTCGCTTAAAAAAACTGATTAAATTCTGCTGCAATTTGTATAAGCAAAAGAGCGTTTGATTAAAATTGATTTACATCATTTTACAGGACGCAATTACCCTGGGAACAGCAAGGATACTCGAGATGTTCACCGATGTCTGTGATAAATACTTCAATACTTTAACTTTAAACCGTTACAAGTTGACAATAAAAACTCAAACTGTTATGGCAATTGAAACTTCTGAATTTGTGCTTTATTTTATCATTGGAAGCAGTTTTACAGGAACCTCTCGATGCATAAACAAAGTATGTACCTCAAGCCAAGCGAAGAGATATTCAAGACGACGGAAGCTGTTGAATGAAACTGGCACACAAACCCCATAAACAATAAGTAATAAAAAAAAAGAAGAAAAAAAACAGTACTCCTAATACTACCGGCGGCGCCATTGGATGCTGCTGCCCGCAAAAGGAAACTGAAACTCAACGCAACTGTGACGCAATTCAATCACGTTGAACTCTATCTGCTCTGCTTGCTCTTTCTTACACATGTAATATGTACAGACACACATATGTACATAGATCTATCGATGTATTTGCGATTGCGATTGTCTGTTGTGATAGTGGTTTAATTCGGCACTACCGCTTTAATTGTTCATCGTTCGATGCTCTGAGAGCGCGAGAGCGGCAGATTGAGAGAGTAAGAAACTAGTAACGAGAGAGAGCGAGAGAGAGAAAAGGTAATTATCTCAGAGCAACTGCTGATTTGTGAGCGTGCGCATTTTGGCCGTGACTGATATTAACGGTAGCAGGTAACAAATTTAAATAACAAATTAAAGCTGGCTTATATACATATATTATATAAATAATTTGCAATAAACATGCATATGCATAACGAACGTATTGAGCGCGTTGTTTGTTATCAGCAAGCAGCAGCACCCGCTTTGGGTCAAACTCGTAACATTCGATAACAATCGAAAGTCAAATCATCTGTTTACAGGATGTGAGCCATCTCAATCCTGCCTCACATCCCTGTCTATTGTACATAGTGAATTACTTCATAGTCACGACTTTAGCATCCCTAATTTAATATGTAAGTGTTTAATAATTAGTACAAATATTTAGTCATATGCATTTGGCAAATAAACAGAAGAAAAAAAAAACAAATAAAAGTTACTAACGCGAATCTTGTCCAATTAAAAAAAACCTTGCTTTGCGGACGCTACCTCTTCTTTGAATGTCAGCTCTGAGAGCGTCATTCAGATAGAGAAATACATACATACGTATGTAGATGTGTGTGTGTGTGCACATCTTAAGGTGCATATGTATAAGTTGGCTTAAAGCTGCATACGAAACATGTCTTAAATGTGTATGTATAGCCTGCATGTATTGGAGAAAAAATATGTGTACATACGTAATACTAATTAGTTTTGGTTTTGTTACACCACGGGTTGCGTGTTATGTTTTGCATTTCATTTTGTTTTGAAAGCTCAAAAGCTGTGCTTTCATATGTAATGATGGACACAGACATACTACTACTATAACGAATACTACACAAACACTAGCTCAAATCCCAGAGTGTGTAAGAGACTGTCAGTGTTGCCAATTTTTAGAGAAGAAAAAAAGCTTTGTTTTTGGTGGGGTAAAAGTCGAAAATAAGCTAAATTTCTCACCCACAGAATCTGAAAAGATACTGATGTTTACTAAAATTGTTCCCATAAATTTTCAGTAAATATAGTTTATCTGTGTACTTTATTTTTTTTATGTTAATATCTTCAAAACGGTCAAATGTTGGCAACAGTATATTGGACTTTAAAAAAGGCCAGAATTGACACGAAGCGCAACACTGACTGTTAGCGCTATACGAATTTTAATATGTACGTATGCATGTATTAACTTCAAAATAAAGTTCAGTTTAAGCTGGAGCGCAGTCGAGGTTGCGTCGTTTGTTCGTTCGGTCGGTCCGCTCCGCTCCGTTCCTTCGTTTCGTTCGGGTTAGTTCCTCATGGTAAGCACGTTCTCCTTCAGTGGTGTTGATAAACTACTTTTGGTTCAATCAAAAAAAGTGACTGCAATTACATAGTGTTGTACAAACACCTAGCATACTTATGTATGTATGTATGTAAAGTGAAGAAATGAAGTTATATACATGCCTACATATATTTGTTATTTGTAATTATTGCATACATAAAAGTATGTATGTATATGCAACTGCAATGCCAACTTCTAAGTACATATATTTATGTTGTACATACATACATACAATTGTTTGTATGCTGCTCACCCACACACACATACAGGCCAACTACTTTTTTTTTATTTTGTTGCTGTTTACGTACGATTAGTGCGAAATTTGTTGTTTCTTTTTTGTACTGTATTTCTATGGAAAGAAAGAAAAAAACAGAGACTGTGATTAAGTGCTGGCATAAATGAACGTGTGTGAATTTTATAATAAAAGAAAACAAATACATCTATATGTATATATGTGATCTATTAACACATACACATACATACTGTATGTATGTTTGTACATTGTCTGTACATATTCATGAGTTACTCTTATTGCGGTTGCTTTGTTGTTGTTTTTGATGTTGTATAAACGAATGGCACAGTGAAATAGAAACCGGAATCGGTATCAATATGTAATATTGTTTATACGCACAAAAGTACTTGCTTCATACACATACATATGTACATACATAAGTGTGTACACAACTTTGCAGACGTGCCTGTATGTTTGTATGGATGCATGTTTATGGGAGCATAATTCAAGAGACACCCCAACAAACAACAAATAATTATCAATAAATAAAAGCGCTATTTTGTATAAATTAATATATGTAACTCAAGCACGTACACACACGACTGGACGTGTACAATCATCGTTATATACCTGTCTCCATATATACTGAGGATATGCACACAAATACATATGCACATATATAAACAGTTTTAATTTAACGCTTTTTCTTTATAAGTGTGTGTAACTCCAGACTCTCTCACATTCACACACACACAAACATACATATGTACACTTAGGTGATCATCATTTGCATTTTACTGGGATTTTTGCAATAAATGTGAATAAACAATTAAACAAAATAAGCTAACAATAACTGCAAAGTCATAAACATTAATCAATTGTGAAGTACCTAGAGAAATGCATACATTCATGCATATATAAATATTAAAACGATAAGCGAATGCAGTTTGTAGATTTAGTAATTGAAAAAACCACACAACAACAGTTAGTTAAAACCGAGTTCTAAAGCGGAAAAGTCAAAAGTCAAAGCCAGAAAACGTTTACGAATGCAACACAAGGAAGCATTTTAATATTTGATGCTCACAAGAGAGCCAAAAAGCCTGAAAGAGAGCAAAGAGTCAAAAGTCAATAGTCAAAAGTCATGTATGCAAGTGAGTGTTTATTCCCCTCTGCCCCCCTCTCGACATGAGTCACATTTCCGGAAAATATAAAGTGTACATTGTATAAAAAACAAGAAAGAAAGTTTTTCTTTGGCACTCCGAAGAATTGATACCCTTACAAAGCCCTGTAATAAACATATGATTGATCGTTCCTATGGAAGCTGAATATGTGATCCGACAAAATTCTATCGGTTTACAATAGACATTACTAAGATTGGTTGAGATAACTCAAGAAATAAGAAAGTTTTTCATAAGATATAGGGTACACAGTTGACCGATGTAAACCAAATTTGAACAGGATATATATAAAACATAATGCAAAATGCAAAATCTGTGAAATTGGTTTTCTTGAAAACCAGTAAAGGTTTCTTTATAGTAAAGTTATTTCAAGAAACAACAAAGTTAATTTTTTGTCCGATAGTTTCAACAGTTAGAAAGGACATTATTTCAATAAATTTATTAATAGAATTATTTATATGATTTCTAAAGTTGACCTAAATCCAAGTTGTGAATAAGTTTATTTGAACTAACAAAAAAATACTCCACTCCATAATATTTGCAATGGGCACTTTAAATATGTTCCTAGCTAAAGCCCGATATGATTCAGCTGATCAAGAATATATAGAGAATTTAGAGTATAAAGTGTAAACTCAACTACAGAGTTTAACTGGAAAATGTATTTACGTGTGTATTCTTATATATATATTATATCTATAATTATTTCTATTTCTCGCGCTGTAGATAAACCAAATCTATGAAGACACATGAAATCTGGAGGATACAAACAAACAAACAGACAGACAGACAAGACACACACACACTCACCTAATCGTAATACATGTACAGAAACCTGGAGAAACGAGAAGCAATCTCAATACAAATAAAACAAAGCAAAAAAAAAAGAAATAGATTAGAGAAATAAGATCTAAAGTGTGTTAAATATGCTTGATAAAAGCATTATTGATAAAACAAAAACCGTCGAATTGCCATTTTTTGTGGAACGAACGTGTACTGATTGCGATACCAACGAGAGCATTAACCTGCGGCCAGAATCAAAATCATCGTCATCATCAATATTATCATCATTTAGATCAGTATCAAGAGTCAGATCATTAGAAAGAGGAGGAGGTGGAGGAAGTGCATCAAGAGATTGTTTAAAAAGAGGAAAGTGCTACAAGGATAAGGAAAAGGAAACGGAAACGGAAAAGGAAAGCAGATGCCATCCAAATGCAAAACTAAAACTCAATAGAAATCTATCAATCTATTTATGCAAATGTAATCGAATGGCAAAGAGCTGTATATATTTTGTATTAGTTTTAGCAATCTTAAGTCTAAGAAATACTAGTGCTGCTTTTCATCATCAACATAATTATAATAATACAAATAATAATTATAATTACAATGGTAACAATGATAATGTAACTCAAAATTCAGCTGGTGGATTACTTGATTTTAATGAGAGGAACAATGCCAGTGAGATATCTCCAACCGATAACGATTACTCGATATATCACGATAAACATAAAACTATAAAATACCCAGATCCAACATTGATCATCGCTGAGACTGAATTTGAATCTGAAATTGAAACTGAATCTGAATCTGAGGCTAGTAATACTCACAACAACAACAGCAACAACAATATTAAAGCCAGTGTGAAGAAGCAAAAGAACAAGAACAACAAGAAGATTAACAAGAAGAAGCAGCAGCAGCTAGAGGAGAAAAAAGAAAAGGAAAAGAAGAAAGTTGAAGAGACTGAGAAGCATCATCTATTGGGAGATTTAGATACATTCGGTTCATATAGTATACCCGATGAACCGATCTATACTAATGAATTCGCAGTTCATATACCAGCTGGCAAATCCGTCGCAGATATTATAGCCGATAAATATGGTTTTATCAATCGTGGACAGGTAATTATTTAATTATGAATTATTTACATACATAGTGTGTTGTGATTAATTGTGATGATTTGTTTACTTCACAGATTGGTGCCCTTGATGATTATTATCTGTTTCAGCATCATCGCGTGTCAAAGCGTTCGCTTCGCTCGAGTCGGAAGCATCACAGTGCCTTAAAGTCGGAGTTCGAGGTAAGTCCATTGGTTACGCACACTAACCTTCACATTTGACCTTTTTTGTTTTTTTGTTGTTTTTTATTGTTATTGTTACTTATAATGATTTGATAATTTTGTAGGTGAAATGGCTACAGCAGCAGCATGAGAAGATCAGACATAAACGTGATGGCCCCTATCAAGATATACCCACCTACAGTCCGTACAATATTTTACGCCAGCCTAATGACTACGCTCTCGATCCCATTACGAATATGTATTCGCATTTTTCATATTCCCCAGACCCTTCCCTAACATCAACAACCTCGATTGTGGGTGGAACGCATTCGTCGCGACTCAAGTACCGCGATGTCTCACCTCTACTCATCTTCTCTGATCCGTTGTTTAAGGAACAGTGGTATTTGGTGAGTAAAGTATGTAATCATGCCGTCTTTCATCTTATTTCTCCCCATACATATTCATATCTAAAGTGCAAAGTCAATTTGTTTCAGAATCTAAAACTTTTTAAAGCATCATATTGTTCAGCCAAAAGATCATAAAAACTAAAGAATTGTTAAAAAAATATCGGTATTTCATGTTATATGTTCATTTTTCGTATTCAAGTAATTTTCAAAATTATACAGAAGGTTGAAAAAATCTCTTATAAACGCACTTAGATCGATTTGTTATCGATATCAATACGTACATATGTATATCACACGCAGACACATATCTTTTCCCGAAATGGCATACATATATACTTATAATAATAGATATAGATGTCAAATTCACGCTTCTAAACAAACATTGTAAACAATATTTTGATGCTATTCTAACTAATCTTTTATTCGTATATCTTTCGAAGAATGGCGGAGCCAAAGATGGACTTGATATGAATATTGTGCCTGCCTGGCAGAAGGGCTACACTGGCAAAGGTGTCGTCGTGTCCATTTTAGATGACGGCATACAGACCAATCATCCAGATCTCGCTCAAAATTACGTGAGTATATATGTATAGATCTAAAAAATATCAAGAGTTATGTATGTGGGAAATAAACTTAACCAGAATAAAAGGGAACATTTGAGATAAGATACTATTTCTGGATGGGATATCCTGAAACAGGATACATTTTCATTTTGAATTTCAGTAAGCAGCGCCCGAAAGAACACACAAAAAGATAAACTCAGCTTACAGCTTTTTTCATGGTTGCGCCTTATAATTCCCAAATGGTTCCAACAGTACAAGCATGAGGTTCCGCTTAGATCGCTGAGTAAGCTAGTGAAGTAGTACTGATGATAGAGATTGCCCTTTGTCTATAACAAGCGTTTTTCATGTTTGCGCCTTATAATTCCCAAATGGTTCTAACATTACAAGCATGAGGTTCCGCTTAGATCGCTGAGTAAGTTAGTGAAGTGGTACTGA
>JAWNND010000086.1:0-11109 GCA_035043265.1 Drosophila testacea | reverse complement strand
AATCATTTCGGCGTCGTCATTAGATATTCTTTTATAATTAGAATTTTGTATTAGTTTTTAAACTCTATGACTATAAATTTGTACCTTTTTTGGACAGCTAATTTCTTCAACAATAAATTTGTAAAAATACTCAATTATAGAAGCTGCGTTGGTTAACATAAATTTAAGCAAAGCCATTGCCAAGAATAATAGCTTGGTGATGTTGTCGAAATTATTGCATAATTTTGTGTTAATCATATTTATAATTATGGCAACCGAATATAATGCACATGTTTGCCTTGTATGAATATTTGAATATCTTAAGATATGATTGGGAAGGTTTACATAAGTATGAGTACTCGAATATTCGTGTAATACAGATGACTTCATCCACTTGGCTGTATGAAAGGAATAATCGCTTATGCAAACCAGGGCATTGAATCCTTTGGTAACCAAAGCATTTGCTTACCATCTTGTTGCAATTTGTCTAGTTAGTGTGAGCGTCAACCGATGCACACTTATCATACACACACAAATACACACACACATACGCACTCAGTCAGCAGATACACCCAATGATATGGCAGTTACCGGTAGCATTACTTAATATGTGTAAATTGTGTGGCATCAACTATTATGCATTGTGTGTTATCTTTGACTATCAGAACTGCAGCTCCATCTTGAGCTTGCAACATGCTAATGCTTCCTACCCCCCTCTCTCCTCTCTCTCTCTCTCTCTCTCTCTTCTTTCCACTCTATACCTTTCTCTATACCCGTGTTCTTGCCACTCGCAATACTTCAACAACGTTGCCTGGTCGCCAGGTCGTGCCTGTAACAATTTATCATTTGAGCATGACGCACGCATATCACACACACACACACACACACACACATTCATACACGCACTACGACACACTACTGCATTTTACCATTAAGCTCATCAGGGAGTGTGTGCGATAGTGTGTGGGGGCCGCAGGCAAAAGCATTTAACATGCAGTTTATGTTTGCCACAAGATCTATTACAGGAAACTCACATATGCCGAGTACGCATTGGAATGTTGAGGCGCAAACCGACCACGCCCACCACAATCAAGCGAGCAAGTAGGCGCACAAATTGCTGTAAGTGGGCATGGCCATGCGGCAAATCCAAATCTAAATCGAGCAGCAAAACAAAACTTGATTATTTTGTGCGGTCTGAGGTCTGAGGAGTCTGGGCTCTGAGGTATGAAGTCTGAGGTTTTCTGCCTGCCCCCTAAGGCGAAGGATATTTGCATTAAATATTGCAAACTGAAAGCCGCACACTTAACAAATATGACGCCTCCGAATTATACACTACATATGTACTAAGGTCCTGGCCTTGCAATGGGCTTAGTTTATTGATCAGGAGCTTAGTTTGACAGTTTTGACCAAAAATCCAATCAAGCAAAACTCATTTGCTATAATTTTAATTACACATTCATAAATCCTTAGTATGTTTAAATTCCATTTAAGTAATTATTTACACTTGTCAACAAAATACGCTTCATCGTTCACTTGTGTAGATAATGTATTTTGATTGCATAACAGCTTTCTATGCATGTCACTCAAACAATGAAATACAATTTAATTCCCTCTAGATCTATTATTCTAGTTAATGACAGATTTAGCTGGTTTCCAAATTAATTAAAGTTCGAAACAAGTTGTTAATTATTTTAATATCTTCTCTTAGATTTCAATCTTTCTATTTTTGTTTTTGAATTGGATGGTAAGGTTTTTAAACTGTAAATGTTAACATATTAAATTGATTAATAGTTTTAAAAATTATTTAATAATTACTTGCCCAATATCAATGTTTTTACTCTTCAGTTCTCTGTTAAAACTGCTAGAAATTAAGTGATTGTTATTGAGAAAATTATATAAATTATTTAAAATACCTTAAGAAGTTGTTTAAGATTTTAGACTTTGAAAATAAACCTAATATGTTGATAGACACTGTTTCAAATATGTATACTAGAGTTTAAGAACAATTAGAAATATAAAGTGATCAAAATGAATAAATTACATTTATTGATAAAATTCCGTTTACTTGAATAATTTTAAAACTTTTCAGAATGTTGAGCATATACAGTAGCGGACAAAGAAAACCGGACACCTAATTTGCGCTTGCATATCCGAACTTTGAAGCCACGTGAGCGCCGCATAAATGTTTCGATCGACTTAATTTTTTTTAATTTGTATTTGTCTATTATTTAACTTTAAATATGCGTTAAATTTTTTGTTGCCAAAGCGTTTTGGCAAGTAAAAAAATATTATATAGTGAGCTACGTCACAAATGACTGATTTGCACAAATGAGCCATATTGGCTCTGCGGTCGGAAAACTTGAGTCTTCGTGCTGTAAGTGTTAAAGTTGGATTCAGCAAATCTTCTATAGGCCAATTTCTTATGAATAACGATAAAACCGACAATTTAAAGGGATACCCTGGCACAGGTAGGAAGAAGAAGACAACCAACCAGGAAAATAGAATATTGAAGCATGGAATCGAAAATTTAATCATGGAAAATCGTTCAAAACCGCTGAAGACATTAGGACCGAACTTGTCCAATCTGGAGAAGTCAACATTAGGACAAGGACTGTGCGATGACGCCTCGTGGAGGAAGGACTTTATGCTCGCCGGCCAGCAAAAAAACCGGTTTTAACGTTAAAAATGCGTCAAAAATGGCTAAAATCGGCTAAAACCCACGAGTCTTGGACCTTAATCGATTGGAGAAACGTTATATTTTCTGATGAATCCAAAATAAACCTTTTTGGTTCAGATGGGATGACATACGTACGCCGTAAAGTCGGAGAACGGTTCAAGAATAAGTGCCTAAAAAGAATTGTAAGGCAAGGAGGATCCCGTGTGGTCTGGTGATGTTTCTCCTACTATGGAGTTGGTGATCTGGCCCTAATTGATGGAACGGTTCACGGAAAAAATACAAAATTATCTTGGACCAACATCTCATACCATCGATTGAGGAGCACTTTTCGTATACCAAGGATCTAATCTTTCAGGGCGACTCTGATCCTTGCCATCGTGCAAAAACGGTAAGTCATATTTTTATTTTCATTCTCTAACTATTCTCTAATAAACTACTAAGCTTTCACATTTACACGATTTTTATTTTTTTTTAGGTAATTAATTATTTAAAGAAGGTGGGCAAATCAACGTTGGACTGGCCAGGCAATAGTCCGGATTTAAAGTCGATGGAGCATCTCTGGCATATTTTAAAGGTTAATATAACGAAGGAGAAACCCAAAACGTTAAAAGAGCTTGATTGGAATTTGGAAAATTTGTGGTACAACGGAATACCATTAGAAATAATACAAAATTTGGTTGATTCTTTGCCGACACGCATAAAATCGGTCATTAAAAATAATGGAGGACCAACAAAATATTAAAAGTTGTAAATTAAATGTAGCATATATCATACTAAATAAAAATAATTTACTTAAAATTTTAACTCACTTTTAAACATAAAAAATAATTTTTTGCGTGGTCCCAAGGCCTATTTTGCTTCCCTATGCAGATCAGTCATTTTTGACACAGTTCACTATTTACCTTATATTTTTTTACAGAAAGCTTTTCGCGTAAAAATCTCATCGGTTCATAAAAGCTAAAGAAATAACACATATGACAAAAATATTTCCAAACCGATATAAGGTTTTTTACAACGCTCACGCCGACTCAAAGTTCACGCATGCAAGTCAAAACTAAGTGTCCGGTTTTCTTTGTCCGCTACTGTACAATTGCAAGTTAAATTGAGCTCTATTCAATATCAAGAATAAGTTAATTATTTAAAATAAATTCTACAAAGCTACTTGGTTAATTGATTGCTCGCGTTGGTCCACAATCTGCATATAAACTTTATTTGTGATAACTTTAATTACTATTAGTGCTGGCAGCTACATACACAAACAATTACAACAACAGCAAGAACAACAACTGCAATGTCACTTGGCAATCAAATGAAAATAAGCGAAGGCGAGTTTTGAAACCGGTTGGATAGAAGAGGGTGGCTACAGGGAGGGTGTGTGGCATCCTCAAAATCAGCTCTCAATATAATGCGGCGGAAGCTTTTGTGAAATCCTTACGTCCAACTTTTTAATACGAAAACTTTTGCTGAGTTTAGTATAAAAGCAACAGAAACAGCAGCAGCAACAGCAATAGCAACAACAAGGACAACAACAAAAGCAATTGCAACAGTCACTTGGTGGACTTGTTGTGGGCAGACGACAACCACAGCAAGAGCCCTTGCCCTGGACCAAACCCAAGACCCAGTCCCA
This sequence comes from Drosophila testacea, assembly GCA_035043265.1. Taxonomy (NCBI): domain Eukaryota; kingdom Metazoa; phylum Arthropoda; class Insecta; order Diptera; family Drosophilidae; genus Drosophila; species Drosophila testacea. The sequence goes on along the minus strand of JAWNND010000086.1, from coordinate 6,826 downwards.
ATACCAGGCCCAGCATATTGCATGTCCTTATGTCCTGCCCAGAACATCAGCTATAACATTGGCTCTGACTCGACTCCAGCTCCAGTTGCTAACTCCGGGCGACCAAAGCCACTTGAGCAGCACAGAAAACTAACTTAATCTTGTTTACATTCTATGACGAGTTATGAAAATGAAAGGATTAAGCGAGCCACAAACAAACGCACCAACAAACCGACCAAACAACCAGCTCACACACATAGACACACACACACACATAGATGCAAACTCTGGGATGCCACACATGCTTAAGCGTGGCTTATACAAACAAAACTTACGCATGGAAAAGCCAAAGAGAGGCAATAGTGTAATTTAGCCAGTGTCGAAGCTAATAATGCCTTAGGAAAGGCTTCCATCAATCTCTGCTCTGACAAATTGAAATCAAATTCAAGAATTAACTACAATGCATTGCAATGTCATGACAAACACATACAGTGGCTCAAAGCATTAAATAAACCAAGGCATTGTTCTTATTCACTCAGTCTTCAGAAGAGGAAAATTAAGAGTTTAAACTACGAAATTTAAAAAACTCAATAAATAGAAACATAAGGAATTATTTTAAGTCAATAAGGAACTAGATTGCTTACAAATACCTTTATTAAATAATAATTGACATAATTAAATTAATTATAATTGAAATAAAAATGGAAAAAAAAATTCTTATTCATAATAAATACACTAAATACAGTATTAGAAATGGAGCTGGCTAATAGTGATAAAATAATTTATTATTTTAATAATTTAAGTTTTATGTAATCTCTATACTTGTAGCGTTGAAAATAAATGAAATAAATAAATAAAATGTTGATATACTTAATATACGATTAGGACGATTCTCAACGTGCAACAAAACTGTTATTTCCATTTACCTTTTGCTATCAATGTTAGCCTTATTAAATGTCCTTAAGACCCTTTACTCCCCTCTAGCAAGGGAAAAGGAGCAGAGCACAAAGAATAACAAGCCGTAGAGCTCACAATGAAAGCCACAACCAGATGTAACTGCAAATGTACTTACGTTTATTTTTTTTTGCCACACCCAGCCACAGTTATTACCGCCCACTTTTGTCCTTGCAAATTAGTTGCATTCGAGTTTTATTTCTGGTTTAAGTTGCACGTTGTATTCATTTCATAAAAAGTCAAACAAATATTCACAACTCCTCACCACATTGCACTGCTCTCCACACCTGTACTGCATTGCACTGCACGGCACCACAACCTCAATGCCACCCACAGTGTGCACACTGCTTGCTTTGTGTGTGGCGACACTGCAGTGCACTGTGTTGTTGTTGTTGTTGTTGTTTTTACCGTTGTTTATAAAATTCTCATTTGTGTGTCAGCCGCAATGTTCCGTTAGGTTTGTTTTGTTTATTTGTTTGCACTGTACCATGGCCCATAATTTTAAAGTGTAAAAATTTTTGTATTGCGGTCGGCGACACGTGCGCAACGCATCCATCAATGCTCGTTTTGTCTGTCCCTGGCCACGCCCTGCCGCCAAACCCCCCAACACCTTTAACTCTCTCGAAATTTAATTTGCACATCATCGATAAACAGTCGACATTGATGGAGGGAGTGGCCGGATCGTCCGTCAGACAGTCCGCTCTGCGGCCCTCAGTCTGCCAACGTGCAAAGCATGTTTATGTGTTTGTGTGTGTATGTGTGTGTGTGTGTTTGAGAGTGTGGCCAACTCTTTACCAAGTGCTAACTAAAGTTGGTAAGCACTGTATATGAATATTGAATACGCTCCAGCGAACTTGTCAGTGAGTTCAGTCCATTTTGTTTTTCGATGTGGCAACTGATATGAAACAAGTTTGCAACGCTTAAGGCCCTTTCAGAAATTTTCGGTCTATTATGTGTGTTAATTTCAAATTGATTTTATTTCCAAGTACATATTTATGTTTTGTAAGTCTCTTAAGCTAAAAGACTTTACACTCTTTTTATAAAAACTGAATATATTGAATTATAATTTTTTTTTTTTTTAATGAGTACATTAAATTTATTTCACTATTTATTTAATATTATTCCACAGAAATTTTACTCATTTATCCTAACTACAACGCCAGTTAATTTAAATTATTTAATATAACATTAGAAAACGTTAATTTAATAAACAATATAAACTACTTAAAAATTAAATATTAAAACTTTAGGAATAATGTCTAAATTTATTTTCAGCCGGTTTCCAATAACCTCTTTTAGCCTATTGAACTCGTCAATAAAGAGATAATCTATTCTATGGTTCTGAAGAGTTTCTGCTGCCAAGCACGTATTCAAGTGTTCTCTTTGACTCCTGAATAAAAAAAATTGTTGATTATGCTTGTAATGTGGCATGAATGAACCGTAACTTTCACTTGAGCTGCCCGCATTATGAGCTATAGTGTACTTGTGTAACCCATTCTGATGTTGCATAAATTGTGGCGAGTATTTATTGTATTTAATGTAAACTTGCCACTTACCACTTGGCAAGTGCAAATAGGCACGCAAAGGCCACATGTTGCATCTCCGAGTCTGCCATGTATGCGGCATGTTTCTCACTTGCCACATGGCTCGGCATTTGTTCTTGATGACCTGACGAAGTTTGCGGACAAAAAGTTGATGCAGTATTTAGATATGATTTCAATTTTGCATAAATAAAACAGAAACACGTAAATGGGCGAGGCATTTTGTTTTTGTTGAATAAGTGAAATATATATTTATGAATTACACATATTGATAGCCAAGAGATGGAGGATTATAATTTCACTCTTAATTCAATGCCTTTGCATAGTAAAAAAAATTATTATCAATTTTGACTTTCGGCTTTCACTTTCCGCAAGATTTTACGGAAGTGAATTTTCTGAGATATTCCGGTTCCCACTTTCGGTCAAATTTTCCAACTTGAATTTACTTGTTATTTACCTTCATTCAAATCCAGATAAATTAAATCGATGAGTTGGTCTACTTAGCCAAAATGAAGAGTAAAAATAAAAGGTTTATAAAATATTTTTGTTGTTTTAAAGCAAAGTTGCATCATTTGATATAAGTAAGTAATTTAAGTAATTAATTTGATTTATAAATATTATTTTGTCAACACATCTCGATATCGGTCAGACTGTAGCCCACAAATTTGATCGAACTCGGTGTGAAAATGAATGGAAAGCATAGTAGGCTCAGCACAAAAGGGAGAAGGAAAGTTCGGTGGGAAATCAACAAATATAAGTGAAATTCGGAGCAGGACTGATTGAGTTTATCTCTGCTCCAAAAAGTGTTCTAACCATAAATATTTTTTAATGAACCCGAAGCGAAAGTCAGTATTAGAAGCAATATCGACACATTTTCGCGAAAGTATCGTATTTCAAATAACCAAATTTAACAAAAAGTTCGGCACTAAAAACTCAATTTTGATAAAGAGTGACACACGAGACTTTCGCGAAAATGCATCGATATGATATCATCGAAATAAAGTCAATCAGTCTCTCGAATCAATCTTCTCGAACTTTTTTGCCGAATAGATAATTATTTAATATTTGTAGAATATTTGTTAAAAACGGAAATATGTGTAAAATGCATCTGCACATCGAAAGTACTCGTGTGACCATTAAAAACCGATGGCATTGCGAATCGGATTTCAACGATGCGCAAATATAAAAATGTTTTCGATGTCATACAGAATGCCACGCCTACATGAGCAATCGCCCATGTTGACCAGGCTTGCACGCACATTTGCGGTTCATAATTTGCGTGCCATTTTTGTTTGTTGATGGACAAAATCAACACATACAACAAGGCAACAAGCACAACAGCAAAAAAAAAAACACTCAGTTTTCAACTTGAATTTAAATTAAAATGCATACGCGGTGAAGGCAAATTACAGCCAACCAACTATAAATAAATATGTATATGTGCACAAATGTATGTGTACATAAATATATAAAGTATGAATATATGAATATATGAATAAAAGTATGCAAGCACTTTATATAGGCGATAAATATTGATTGTACGGTCACGTTAATTTCTGCCAATTATGACCGCTTTACACACACACATTTATTTATAAATAAGTAGTGTATTCCTGCATACTTATGTATGTATGTACATTGTACATACATGTACATATAATAATATGTGTAATGCACATGTGGCATATTGGCTGCGAACCTCTTATTATTTAACTACATATGTATACAGTTACATTTTATTATCAATATGTCTTAATAATTATCGCACACTTCTGAAATGGCATCTGCTCAACCAGTTCAAGCCAGTCGTTATTAAAAATGGCCCATGGAGAACCATTTCTCAATACTTACTAAGTACTTACGAGTATGTTAATCGGTCTACCAGTTAAATGATAAATTTAATTAATTTTATTATATGAATGACCTTTTTAAATCACTAACAAAGCTGTCAAGGAAACAGACTGACTTCGATTCAGAACAGAACAATTGAGTTAACACAGTTAGTTAAAAATGTTTAAATTTTTCTTGTAATGAAATTTAAATTTATTTGCTTAAATAACTAAAAAATTTCATAAATAAAACCACCACAACTGTCAGGAAAATGGAAAATCTATGCTTTTAAATATCAAAATAAGTGTTAAGAGTTATGTTTAAATTTAAACTTCATTTAATTATTTTTAACTTAATATAAATGCAATAATATATATATATTTTTTTAATGAATTAGTTTTTTACATAAAATACACCAAAAATAATAGTTTTGCTTGAAATTAAAAATATGACTTGATATTATGATATTTGGGAACTCCGTTTTAAAAGCAATTTATCGTTCTTTAGAATTTATTGGAACATTTCTGTATTAGTATAATCTTAAATAACGAAAAGATTGTTATTAAGAATATCTATTTATTTTATTATTATTCCATATATGCTCAATCGTCAAACTATTTTTATTTGATGTTGAGCCAATATTCGAATTTGGAATTGATCTGTTAGTTTTAAAATTATCGTTTAATATCATTTAATCCTTGCTGCTAAAATAGCCAAACTTGTTTTGGGAATAACAAAATTTTCGACTTAAAGTCTATTAAAACTCGCGTAAGTCTTTTCAATAACAATACCCAACTGTCTGGCAGAACTCGAGGCTGTCGCATAATATTATTTTAATTAATTACAGTTTATAAAATAAAAATCCAGCCAGAGTGAGTTTAAAGCAATGTGTAGCAGACGTGAACTGGCTGCATTCAGAATAATTTGCATGTCTTTCCCCATTTTTGTCCCACTTCACTATTCTTACTCTCTGCCCCTTCCAAGTAACCATCTACCATCCTTTTCAAGGCATATGTGGCGTTGTCTTGCTCGGTATCTGTATCTTATGTGCCAAACCGCTTGTATTCGTATCTGGGCTGCGTTTCCTTAAACTTTCCGCCAACATCCGGTGGTTCGGCTTTGGCTGCAGCTACAGCTTCTCACAGTTTGCTTGGTTGGCAATTATGAGAGGCAAAATAAAAATAGCATTTTTAGCGCTCTGCTGCAAGTTTCTCGCAGCAAACTTTGCCCAAAAAAGTGAGCAAATAAATTGGTTAGAGTGAAATTTCAACTAAAAGATACTCTGTAACCTTTAGCTAAATATATTTTCTAATGTTTGAATCATTTTCGGTTAATAGAAAGATTGATTTAATATACATATCAGACGGTTGGCTTTTTAAAATGTCGTGTGCTCACACGACACCAAAATAAAAAATGTCAGTAGAAAGCCGACCGTGTAACTCTGGCTTAAGAATCTATCCGATTCAATGCGCATTTAAATTTATGCTGATTTCCTTTTCCAACCCTATCATACCCGTTTTATGTTTCTCCTAATTACACAGTATGAAAATAAAATAAAAGCAGCAAAGAGTGTCTATAGATTTTATGCTGTAAGTTGGGTTACTTGGGGACGGCGTCGCCGTTTTGCAAATGACAAAAAATTTTTAGTGTAATTATCTTTTGAATAATTAAAGAAAAACGTTGGCAAAGCTTAACAAGAACAAGAAGAAGAAGTAGAAGTAGAAGAAAAAGAAGCAGAGCATCGCTAAAATAGCACAAGAACTGTGCCAGCAACAGGACTAACACCAGGACGACCAAAGAAAAAAGGAAACCCAACACACATATACACACACTCACACACAGAGAGGGAGCTGATAACTAAAGCTGTAGCTGATTTTGCCTTGGCCCTAAGCCACACCGCCCACACCCGACTCCTCAGTCCCAACATATTTTTAAGTTTCTTCAGCTTGCTTTCTTAGCGCCCAAGGGCGTGGTCCATACACCACCCACCTCCCACAATCTACAGCCCATCTGCTTAGCGTTCGACGCACACGCGCTGTAATTTGCTTCAAGTTATGCTCATTATGCGCCAATTATTTATGTCAAATGAGAAAAAACCGCTGCCAAATTCGAATTCGTAGCAGGCGGCAATTTAGTAGGTCGATTGTTCAAGGTAAACCGCAAAATGCAGGTAAATTGATGGTAGAGGGGAGAAATCACAGAGTCAAGATCACTTGACAATTTAGCTAAAATGTATTCCTATAATAATTCCCAAAAGAGGAAAGGAAATGCAGCCATTCATGAATATTCTTATCTAAATTGAGAATACTCTTGTTTGCAACAGAGCTTCCATTTCTAACATCAAAAGTGGAAAGGAGTTTTCTGGGTGGACATTACTCAAATGTTTCGCGCTGTTTATAGTTTCTGTTTAATTTCCTGAAGCATTTTGACGGGGCAAAATGGGTTAAGTGTTGCATATCAGAGAGTGGAGAAAAAGGAAAAAAGACACTGTCTCCAGTTACACGCCAGCTGGGGAGACGTTG